>CAOJBJ010386155.1:0-10935 GCA_948291685.1 Euphorbia celastroides | reverse complement strand
GGATCCTCAGATTTCCTTTTCTGATTCGGATCTTTTAAGTTCATTACTAATTCCGGAACTCCGTCTTTGTCCTTATATGTGAGCGTGTGATTCTTGGTGTTCTGATCAAGACGTCACTCTTTTTCTTATCTTTAAAGATTTGTTTCCTTCAAACCCTTGGAGAGTTCATTCCTTGTTATTCCTACTATAAGCTAGAATAACTCCAACACTATTTTTAGAGTAAACATATAGAGTATCATTGAATTGATTCTTACTCTATAAATAGAGTTACTCTATTTATAGAGGAACCATTGGACTTGCTTAAGGTGAGACATAATTTTCTTCTTTATTTTCTTCTCTGAGTTATTTTTAGTAGAGTGGTAGAGTCAGTGACGGATCTAGAAAATTTTCTAAGGGGGAGCGGAGCGAAACCTTCATTTTTTTCCGGCGAGGTTCTCCGGCCAAACCTCCATTTTTCCCGGCCAAACCTTCAAATGCACCGTTTCACCCTTCCCCTTCCCCTTTCCCTTCCCCCTCCTGGCCTCCTCTGTATCTTGAACGCCGAACGCCGATGATCCGCTCCTCCTCTGCCGAACGCCGATGATCGAGTCCTCCTCCGCTCCCCTTAGGCGTCCATAACTCAGTGGAGGGGGGGAAATCGCCGGCGAAGGGGGAGCGGCTGCTCCCCCTGCTCCCATGGTTGCTCTGTACTTCAGGATACTCTGGAGGGGAGATTGCCGGCGAAGAGGGAACGGCTGCTCCCGGCTGCTTCCCCCCTGTCTCCGTGCCTGGGAGTGGATCGTTACCTATAAGTACTAAGTTTTTACTTTATAGTGATTGGAGTGAAGTTGATATATACATCATTCGTGTAAGTATTTAGCATTTACATATAATCTTAAAAAATACTTTAAAGAATTTTGATTTCTCTACCAATATAAAAAGCATTTTATGTTCGTAACAAAATAATATGAGATTTTAACACTCTCTCCTTACATTCAAAACTCTCTGAGCATAAATCATTATTGAATGTCATCAAATTGAACTAACCATATTATTGCTCATCTGATTCTAATACTAGTTAAAAGCATTCATATATAACCCCAAATAGGTGTCTTAACGGTTATAATCGGTTTATCAATAGAATAAACTTCAACAACATGCCTTTTTAGTTTGATTGTTTTTTAAATGGTTATCATTGAATTGATTCGTACTCTATACATAGAGTTACTCTATTTATAGAGGAACCATTGGACTTGCTTAAGGTGAGACATAATTTTCTTCTTTATTTTCTTCTCTGAGTTATTTTTAGTAGAGTGGATCGTTACCTGTAAGTACTAAGTTTTTACTTTATAGTGATTGGAGTGAAGTTGATATATACATGGTTCGTGTAAGTATTTAGCATTTACATATAATCTTAAAAAAATACTTTAAAGAATTTTGATTTCTCTACCAACATTTTATGTTCGTAACAAAATAATATGAGATTTTAACACTCTCTCCTTACATTCAAAACTCTCTGAGCATAAATCATTATTGAATGTCATCAAATTGAACTAACCATATTATTGCTCATCTGATTCTAATACTGGTTAAGCATTATATATAACCCTAAATAAGTGTCTTAAGGGTTATAATCGGTTTATCAATAGAATACACTTCAACAACATGCCTTTTTAGTTTGATTGTTTTTTAAATGGTTATCACTGATTTTTTTTCTAAATGATACCTGTGATTTTAAAAATTGGCAGAAAATTCTCATAAATTTTGAAACAGCGTTAAGTTAATTTTTTTCATTTTGAAGTGAAATTTTGAATTTATTTTTATAAAAAAAAATTGTGCATCATTGATAAATTTTAATTTTTTTAAATCATAAATATTTATAATAATTAAAAATTGATAACTTTTAAAAATCATAAAAAAAATTAAATATTTTTTTAAATTTACTCAAATTTTGATAATTAATTTTCAAATTATATAGTATAAATATAAGAATATAAAATTTACTGAAATAATTGATGTAATATTAACAAAACTATTAATTTTAGACCAAACGCATCGAGACCACTCTGAACTTGTCCCGATTTTTGTCTCACTCCCCTGAACTTCAAAAGTTTCTATCGCCCCCTTCAACTTGTAAAAAGTTTCTTTCGCCCCTTTTAATTTGCAAAAACTGCACCATTTTACCACCTAAGTGCCACGTGTCAGCTCCTTATTGATTTAACTTTTCAAATATGTCATCCAATTAAAAGTTTACACGTGGAATTGAGGAGGTGAGAGAAACTTTTATAAAAGTTGAGAGGAGCGAGAGAAACTTTTGAAAGTTCAGAGAGGCGAAAAAAAAAATCGGGATAAGTTCAGAGAGGTTCTGATACATTTTATCTTAATTTTAAGAAACATTATCTTACGGTTATATTGTTTTGCTAACTTTTATTTCTAAAAAAATTGCTTTATATGAGCTTACATTAAATTGAAAGGAAAATTTTCAACTCATCTCGGATGTGGTTCGAGCTTAGGACCTCTAAAATTCTTAAGTTCTTCTAAACCGCTCGGCTAAAACTTCAACCACAAAAAATAATTATTTTTCGATAACTAACTTAACATTAACAAAACTATTAATTTTAAGAAACATATTTACAGTTAGCCTTTTTTTTGCTAACTTCCAAAACTATAGACATATGTTTGGAAAAAAAGTTACAAAAACTTTCTTGCAAAACAGTCGAACTATATGACATGTTTGTTTGTGTTATAATATCTCACATTGTTTGGTTAAGAGCAAAAATGCTTCTTATATTAATGCAATAACTCTAATCTCTTAAAATGCCTTTTAGAATTACATATAGGTGTTTAAACTTTACTCTCATCAAATATAAAAATCATTTTATGCGTATAATCTAAGTAATGTAGGATTCCAACAATCTGCCACCCATATTCCACCATCCCTTTTCCTGAGTTATTATATTGATATTGATATTATGCAAGTTTTGGGATTGAAATGTCATGAATGTGGAGAGATATTTTTAGATATGAGAAATACAACTCCATTAAATGTGTTAGTTCCAATTAGTTTGTCCATCACAGTTGTCAAGTAACTCCGTACCAATTCAATTATACATTATTGTTATTGTTATTTGCCAACTCATTGTACGTTTTTATTATTTGTTTTGTGCATTGCACGTACCATTTTAATTACATTACATTATCTATACCTTCTAAAGGATAATATTTTACAATTTTGTCTCTAAATTTGACTAGCAATAAATTCTATTATAACATATTATGATACACGTTCATCGGCAGAACATGAAGACAATTACAATAGTGTAAATTATCGCTCTTTTTCATAGTGAATCGTAAATTATGATAAAATATACATCACACGACATACATTAAGTAATTAACTGATTCTCTATTCAATTTTTGCATATTCAATATATAGCCTATTCAATTTTAGTAAATTTTCAAATTCAAATAAATTAAATAAAAATAAAGTTCGGATTATAAATTATTTATCAGATTGATTTTGAATATTTTAGAGTTTATCTAATATAATGTTTTAATGTAATAAAATAAGGAAAACCAAACATCAAGTAGATAAAAATTGGATATACCATTCACTAAATAGCTTCAAATTTGGATAAATCAGTCATCCAGTAAACAATTTAAATAAATTAAATAAAAAAATATTTGAATCATCAAACATAACGTCGAAAAAGCCCTAACATTTGAACATGATCTATAATCTTATCCCCCTCATATATTTTACTAAAATAGAAAAGTTAAAAGATAAATGGAAAAGTAAAATTCGAATTAAATTGCGCCAATGATTCTAATTTGAAACAAATTGCCTCTTCCTTTTAATCCCTTTCTCTAACTTTGGAGACACTGTTGAACTTTAAGTAGAGCACAACACAAGTTATATAATTCTATTATTGGAAAACTTTAATTAGTTGCTATATTTAAAAAAAAAAATAAAGTTTCAACCGTTAAACGCAATGATGTTGAGATAAAAGAAAAGCATACATAATTTAATTTCTTCCCAGTTTTCCCTTTATTCTTCAAGTTGTTGTCGATGATCCTATTATTTAATTAGAAGTAGACAAATATGAAGATGTACATGTTATTCGAACTTAAAATTATCTTTAAATTTGTAATTGATTTTTGGTTAAATAATATATTTATTAATTTAAATGGGAATAAATATGGATCGAACTGTAAACTAAAAAGACTTAAATGTAAATTTCACATTTACACTATACAAATAAAAAAATTATAAAAGTAGCTTGTGTAGCTTAACTCAAAAGCACTTAGTATTTAATCCACAAAAAAAAAAACATATATTCTTCGGCTTAATTTTATAAATAAAAAGTCACTTTTTTAAAACATTCAGTTTTGTCATTCAACAATTTCAACGACTTATTAACTTCATATTATTTATATTTTCCCTATAAGTCAGTGTTAAAAACACTTTAATTGTCTTTTTAATATTCTTACGATTAATAGATGAAAAAAAACAATGGCAATGAGAAACAACATTCGCATATTTTAATTTTTTTTTATCTCTATCACTTTCAGTTTGCAGAATTAAAATTTTCTTATTTTGTTTATACTCATTTTGTCTTACTTTAGAATTTATTAAACCCATATCAGGCAAATTTAAAAAAAATAAAAATAAAAATTAGAATGTATTAAGCCATTTTTATGCGTTTTAAAATGAGCTTCGTCCCTCAATATTAAGTGTTCTTCACAAAATGAATACTTGAAACCACGTCTTTTAAGTTTTTTAAATACATCTGGAAGTGCAAAAAGTCAATATAAAAACAACAATCAATTAATTATAAATTACACAAAGAAACAAAAATAGTTGGAACACAAACTGAAATGAAGTACATGAATAAATGAAATATCATAGGGTTGTTGCCTAAAATGAAAGTTACGTGAAGAAGTTTCATTTTTCTTATTATATAATTATAAGAATTTATAAAAAATTATATTTACATAATCATAAAGTACAATTTTTTTTTTTAACTTTATGGGAAAAAGTCCAAACCATATGTTGGGTTTTAATGGCCCTAGCTCTCAAGCTTCATTCTTTTGATTTTTTTTTTCAAGTTTTCATACAAATTTATAGCAAATTGGTCCCCCAATTTTAATTATATGTCCCATCAACTTCTATGATTTGTTGACCACAAATTTGTAACAAGCTTCTACCTAAATTATCCTCAAAATTTTCTAATAACGAAAGCACGATACAAATACAGCAAGTGGACAACTTCTTTTGAACACAAATTATAGATAACTTAGTCTGATATTTGTGTCAATGATTAACTCTATAACTTGAATTTACAGCTTATTACAAAACTCCTCAAAGGTTTAACGAGTTATTAGGAGTTTGTTCTTTTTATTGTAGGTATTTTATTCAGTGTTTTAAAAGTCGGTTTAGGCGGCGTCTGGGAGTGATTTTTTAAAACACCATCGCGATTTCATCATGTTAGGCGGTTCTAGGCTTTTTCCACTTAGGCGAGTATGTGTTTCGAAAATTGGTCCTAAGCGGCCGCCTAGGCGGGTCTAGGAGGGATTTTCTAAAACATAAAATATTTTTTATGTAAAAATGAATTAACTACATTATTTTTAAAATATTTTATATATTTACATATTATAAATAATTTAAAATTATAAATATTAATCAGCCTAGATCTCCGCCTAGGCCCCGCCGTCCGTCCGACTAGCGCCTAATGCTTTTTAAAACACAGGTTATCAATCAAAGTGATGTTCGTAATTAGGCATAAAATTAATCATAAATATTATCTTAGAAGAATAATTTTCTCTATTCCCTCATGAAATATATACACGTATGGAATGATTTGCATTACGGCGGTAAATGAACAGAGCCGTTCGCGAACTGATCGATACTCAGTTCGAAAAAAAGTTCGTTCAAACTCGACTCGTTAGTAAACGAGCTTGTTCATTAATAAAAATTTTGGCTCTTTCCGTAAATGAACCGAAGTTGAACAAGCGTCATTTGAGCTCGAAACCTTGCGAACAAGCTAGATAAGAAGCTCGTGAACAAACTCGATAATAAGCTCGCGAAGATGCATGTGCTCATAAAAAATTAATATTGCTATTATTATATTAGAGTAACTAAAAATATATGAAATTATGTAAATATGCATTATTGGTGAACTGATAATCGAGCTCGCTATAAGCCGAATTCGAGCTCAGCTTATGAACTGATAATCGAGCTCGTTACGAGCCGAGCTCAAGCTTTTCGTGAACAATTTTTTCTTCTTTTGAGCCGAGGTCGAACAGAAATTCGATCTCAAGCTCCACCACAATTTCATGAGCCGAGCTCGAGTAGTCAGTGTTCGAGCTCAGCTCAGTTCATTTACAGTCTTAATTGACCTATATGGAGATTTTTGACATACATAGGTCATTATTACCATCTCAAATAACTTTCCTTATCGAAAAAATAAAATTTTTGAAAGAGTTATGATTTAATCTCGTATCATCCTATCCCAACTAATGAATATCTCATTGAAAAAAAACAATTAATTATCTCAAACAACTATAGTTGTCGTCCCTAAAATATCTTTCACGGATTAATTTTGCAACAATTTTCTGACTATGTGAAATCAATACCATACTTGCTCTAACTAGTTTTTTATATCAAATATCATTATTCTATAATCAAGTCTTATGAATTTATTTAGCTGAACTACTACCGATCGATAATTATCAATATCATTGGTAATTGTTGATGATAATGTCTATTTAATTGAATTGTTGCTAGGAATTGTTGCGGTTGATACTATTGATTTACTACCATTTTTCAAAAAAAAGTAAAACTATTGATTTACTACCGCGGTTAATAATTTTCCTTTGATGGCATTTTAATTTCATTCATTATTGAAAAATGAAAACTGGGCATATTATAATTGTACACATGGAATCATTGGCTCTTGAAAGAGGCAACAATTTCTTGATGGGTCAGTCAAAAATAAATTGTCTTTTTGCCCGTTTTTTTCCAAGATTCCCATTTCCATCTTTGCGTGCATTAAATATGTCCTAAGTTTTATATTTTCAATCACAGCCGTCCATTCCATTATCTTATTCAATCATAGCACACTACATCACCGTCAAATATTATTTAAATTTGCGAGCAGAAAACACATTATAAAATTAGGAAACAAAATGTGAACACTCAGCTATCGTTAGGATGAGCAAATTCGGTTCGGGTTGAACCGAATTATCTGAATTGGTTTAACTAAAGAACCGAATCGAACAAAAATTATAATAGAATCTGAAACAAACCTAAGTTTAGTCGGGTATTACCATAGATTTTATAATAAAAATTTGATATTTCGTAAATTTATAATCAAATTAGATAATTTGGTAAAACTTATAATTCAATTCGGTTCTTTGATTAAATCAATTTGGATCGTTCAGATCTTTCGGATCCGAATTTGCTCACCCCTAACTATCGTATTTATGACCGTACATGCATAATAAATTATAATCTATTCCACAATCTCTCTTCTACCTCCTTTTACTATTAATTGTTGATCATTATATTAATTGTGCATATAGTACAAATTTTAATCTTTTACAATAAAAGATAACTCTATATTTCTTTCTTATTCCTGCATCTTATTATCGACCTCAAATTCTCAAAAGACTTCAAACACCAAAATGCTTCAGAAGTTTTTTTTTCGCTATAGGAAAAAGTCGATTTTCGAACTCGTTTTAAAGGAAGTTACTGCTCCACCCAGCAAATAATTATTAACAAAGTTGTACAAAATTGTATCTATTGATCTTAACACGCAAGAAGTGAGATTAAAATCCGATCTCCTCAATTCAGCATCCTTAATTCATTTTTCAAATCAGTCTCGATGGCTTGTTTTACAAAGAAATCGTTTATCCAAAGACCCTTCTCGATCAACGGCTCACAATGTTTGGAATCCATAGACTTTCAATTCTTAACTAATTTAATACCTTATCTAAAATTGTGAGCCATTGATCTATACACCCGATCCCATGCCACTCTCTTAAAACCCGAACTAACAAAACACCAAATTAGAAACTACATATAAGCATTGTGACTAATGTTGAGTTCACCGAGTTGCCATGGCAGGAACAGGAACAGGAACAACTGAGTTAGAACAATGGCGACTATGAAGATGAAGACCTCGATTTGCCGCCATAATCCCATCTCCACCATACACAAACTCCTCAACAACCCTCGCACTCGGCCCCGCCACCGTTTTCTCCCACGCCACCTCCGCCTCTTCTCCCCCAATCTTCAAAAACACCTCCGTCGCATCAATTCTATACATATTCCAGTTTCCCCACCGGCCATAAACCCGGCGAATTTTCGCCAATTGCCGGCCAGCCAACTTGCATGTGTTCTCCTTGATCCTCTCAATCCCCAATTCCAGAATTTCATCCCGAATTTTGCTGTTAATTTTCCTTTTTTCGCTTCTGAAATACTCGTCCAATTCGGGCACACCAATTGCTCGACGAATGCCCCGAGAGAAATCTCTGTTTTCCGGGTCGAAAACGGTTCTGGCCTCTTCGATTAGGCCGGAATTCACCATTTTATCGACTCTCTCGGAGACGAAATTGTGCAGAATTGGTAAAGAAACGTCGATCCAGAGGAAACAGAATTCGTAATTTGATTGGAATTGAGGATCGTTGAAGGCGAGGGATTCGACGAAGGAATTGGAGCCGCCGGCGACAATCGGGAGGCGGCGGCGGTCGGAGATGGCGGCGAGGGACTCGGGAGCGCGGCGGCGGAAGTCGACCGCGGAGAAGTCAGCAGCGGGGTCTTCGACAACGCCGAGCAGGTGGTGGGGGACGCCGCGGGCCTCGTCGGCAGTGACCTTGTTGGTGAGCGTGTCGAGGCCCTTGTAGACTTGCATTTTGTCACAGTTGATCACCTCCGCCGGAATTCGGGTGGCTAAGTCGATTGCCAGCTTAGATTTTCCGGTTCCGGTGGGGCCCACGACGAAGACTGCCTTGTTTTTCCGGCGGAAGAGCTGGTCTACTTTGATGGGTTTCGGGAAGTTGACGAGTGGTTGTATTTGGTTTTGGATCAAAGCCGAAATTTTCATGTTCGTATTTTTTACGAATAGATGAGTACTATCTAGGTAGCCCGAAAATCGACACTTGAAAATGATAGAACCGACGAGAGCTCGGGATTCTATAGGCGAAATCAAAACAGGAAAGGTAACTACAAGCTTATTTTTCATTCACAATGAGCGGGACAACTTAGTATATATAGAGATGCCAGAGTTTTTTTTTGTAAGAGTGCGTTGACTTATCAGTTCACTCTAAATCTATGAATAATTTGTAAAAACTAAAGTCAACTCAAATTTATTTAGGGCACTGATGCTCATTTAACTAATATAGGAGGCCAACTTCATAAACACAAATTTTTGTTATATATTAACACTTGGAGCTTAATCATTTCACTCTGTAAATAAAATTATTTTAAAATAATTTTCTGTTTTATATACATGTTATAATATAAAAATTTCTTTTTAATAAACGTACCATTTCACCCCGCCTCCTCCCTTTTTCCCAAGCCATCTCTTTATTCGCCATCCTTCACCTCTTAAATTCCTTTGTTCGTCCCCTGGGTTCTTCCATATCCATCGTAGCCTTGAATTATCAACTTCAATCTTTGCTGGAAGTTTCAGCAGCCATGGAAACAAAAAGCCTTATTTCACTTTTTTTAATTACAAATATTAAGTGCGTTGACTTGATCAGTCAGCTATGCAACGTGAAATAGTTTAATTCACTCATCAGGGAAAGAAAAGTATTTCTGCAAACTACACATCTATTAATATTTTCAGGCAAGTTTATGGAAATGTATTTAATTAATGAGTAAAGTCAACCGAAATTAATGTCCCTCAATGATTAAATTATGAAAAGATTCCTCAAGATTGTTTTTTTCGGATTAACTAATAATATTGTTTTTTAATTAAATCTTTGGGTTTATATACTTTGTGTTTTGTTCGTGTCCTCTATAATTTTATAATGATAATAGTAATCATTCAAATAAATATATTTTAAGAAAAAATAAAAAGAATCCACGTATTAACAAGGTCTAATGCATCATTAAGCTCCTAACGTTTACCCGAAAAATCATTTAAGCCCCTAACATTTTAAAGTGACTGCTTAAGTCCCTAACGTTTCTAAAACCGCGCCATTTAAACCCTTGAATCCTATGTGGCAGCTGACGTGGCAACTTTGACTTTAATGAGAGAGTGGCTGACTTTCCGGCGACGACAGACTTTCGACGATACTTTTTTAGCAACGAATGGCTTCCGACGACCCTTTTCCGGCGATGGCAAACTTCCGGCATCATTTTTCCAACGACGGCTAACTTTCGGCATCATTTTCCCGGCAGCGGTTACTGATGTGGTGACACTTTTCCGATGACGGTGCTGACGTGACGACGAGTGTAACTCACTCTCTTGGGTGACAGTGGGTATGTGTATTTGAGGGGCCTAATTGATACACTTTTAGAAACGTTAGGGTCTTAAACGGCCATTTCCAAATGTTAGGAGTTTAAATGGTTTTTTAGACAAACGTTAGGGACTCAACGATGCATTAGACCTGTTAACAAACAACAAAATGGATGGAGAAGTTGTTTTCAACAAAGCAAGCCAGTGGGCAAACAGAATTTCTTTTTGGTGGTTTTGATACCTAAAAAATAATAATATATGCCTTGAAATGACAAGACAACGAATAGTTTATTTCATAAAATTTATTGAACTTTTATGAAATATATTTTATTTTCTTTTGAAATCTGGTGTTGTATTTTGATGCTTGTGAGGTCTCAATACTCACATTATACCCAAAGTATATAATTCGAGCAGCTACGTACTTAGCTTCCTTTAAATTGACTATCGATACCTAGAATCAGTTCTAGCTCTTTATTCATTTTTATTTACA
>CAOJBJ010385029.1:0-13025 GCA_948291685.1 Euphorbia celastroides | reverse complement strand
CTTAAATGTGTGCATTTTGTGATTTATTTTTTGTTGTGGGTTATAACATATTGTAGTATTTGCATTGTATTTGGTTTTAGAAGTGTTATACATGTAATTCTATAAAATTCTAAGGTAGTGCGCTTTTTTATTCAAAGCGTGCGCTTTTTTTTGCGCTTTGCGCTTAAGCGCAAGAAGGACCCTAGCGCTTTGAGTGCGCTTTGCGCTTTGATAACTATGATTTTGAATTTAGTTGGAGTAAATGATATCAGCTATTTGATGTTTCAGATTGTTGAATGCAATGCTCTTCCTACCCTCATTTTGATGTTACGATCAGAGGACACTGCTATACACTATGAAGCAGTAAGTTTTTCAAGATTGCGAGTGTTCACTATGTTAAATTTGCTCATTAGTGGAGTTCGAAAATGTAGCACATATCAGCCTCATGAGAATATACCAACTTGTCGTTGCAGGTTGGTGTGATTGGAAATCTAGTGCATTCATCTCCAAACATCAAGAAAGAAGTCCTTGCTGCTGGTGCTCTGCAACCTGTCATAGGTTTACTTAGGTTTGTTCAATCATGTATTCATGTAGCTTGAACATGTTTTCAGTGTTTCTTCACACTTTCTTTTCCAATTCTCATATATTTGTTGGGAACAGCTCTTGCTGCTCGGAAAGCCAGAGAGAGGCTGCATTGTTACTTGGACAATTTGCTGCAACAGATTCCGATTGCAAGGTACATGTTTCCCAAAATTTCTTTATTTTCTTATTGGATGGAGTTCCTCGCTTTAATGTTTGATTGTTGTAAAGTATCTGATGGATTGGAGCTGAGCATTCATCCTTCATTTTGTCCTGGTCAAAACCAATATATAAAGGTTTCTTGACTTTGAAAACATTTTTTCCCCGGTATATGGATACTTGATAGCTTCTGCTTGCCTCTTCTATCCCACTGAGAAAAAAATTCTGCTTTGAATTGAAGTAACCTGCTCTTGATTTTGCAGGTTCACATTGTACAAAGAGGTGCAGTTCAACCGTTAATAGAAATGCTGCAGTCTCCTGATGTACAACTGAGGGAAATGTCAGCCTTTGCACTCGGGAGGTTGGCACAGGTTACTACTTACCATTTTATACTTTATTAACTTTTGACGTGCTGTACTATGCTCCACCTTCATGCTAATAGATGTCCATGTAGTTATGTTTGCAACTGGGAAATGTGCTTTTATTTTAATGGATGTAGCAGAAAAGCACAATTAGCTTATATTGCTTTCTGTTTAGTGTTTGTCTATTTCATATGTAATTTCAATTGAGTTTTGAACATTATGATGACTAGCGAAATGCTGTAATTCCCAGAATATGCTTTATTTACTTGTATTCTCCATAAAGTAATAATGCACTGTCACAATTAGACATGGTCACATGGCCAAATGGAACCGGAACCGGGGAACCGAACCAGGAAAAATCGGAACCTGAATCGGAACCGGCGGTTCCTAGGTAAATAAGGTAGGTTTAGGTTTATGAAAATATGAACTGGAGAACCGGATGTAACCGACGGTTCGAACTGGATGATTAATTTTTTAACATGTTTATGGAAATATATTGTTTTGTAGCATATATTAATGTTAACATTTACTAAGACTTAAATATATAATATTAAAATTTTAACATATTTAAGGTTTGAACTGGAACCGGTACCTTATCGGAACTGGAACCGCCAAAAACTGGGACCGGAACCAGCGGGAACCAGAACCGGCGGTTCTGGAACCGTTGCCATGTCTACTCACAATGGCCTTAGTTAAGTGGTATATATTTGGTGCATGCGTAGGACTTCAAAGTCTAATTAATTCAAAAACAGCTGACCTTTGTGGTTTTTCAACTTCTGTAATTTTTTTAATTTATGCCGCTTTGAATAAATTTATTGCTAATGTAGTTGTAGTCTTGCGACTCTTGTATACCTTTGGAGTACTTTTCTGTCAAATATTCTTAATGAATAGGCCTTCAAGGTATTAAAGTGTTTCTTAAGTCTTTTGGGGAGCTTTTAGCTGCATTAGCTGGCTTGAGTTCACTATTCAAGTATTTTTTTGCGCCTAATGTGTTTATATTGTGATAACCCACAATGGATCAATGTTTTGAACAATGCAAATGCTGCATCTGCATGAAATTTTGGTTTTATTTGTCTTTACGATCGAACTTGAAATGTTTTTCATTTTCTAGGACTCACATAACCAAGCAGGAATAGCTCACAATGGTGGTCTGGTGCCCTTACTCAAGCTCTTGGATTCCAAAAATGGATCTCTTCAACATAATGCAGCATTTGCTCTGTATGGTCTTGCAGATAATGAGGTATGCTGTAGATTATTAATGTCATGAACTAAAGATATGAATCCATATTTTTATGGCGAGCTTGTGTACTTATTGCAATTTTATTGTGGTTGGACATTTCTCCTATAGGATAATGTGTCTGATTTTATTACGGTGGGAGGTGTCCAGAAGCTGCTGGATGGAGAGTTCATTGTTCAAGTATGTCTCTATAAATAATTGTCGCTGATGCTATATTGCTTCAGATATTTGGTAGCTTGAATATGAGGAACTTATGTTGGAACTCGAGATGTTTATCAGATGTTCCTCTTCTATGCTGGATCAACCATGATAGAAAGAACTAATAAATACACATGCAGGCAACAAAAGATTGTGTATCTAAGACTTTAAAGAGATTGGAAGAAAAGATCCATGGACGAGTAAGTTTCCTCTTCCCACTCTGGTGGCTTTTGAGACTATGACATCTGTAGATAGACTGTAGTGATATTCTCATTTCTATTTTCAAGTTTTTCCCTTGATTTTGTTAGATATGATTTGTTTTGTAGGTTTTGAGTCATTTGCTATATCTAATGCGTGTAGCAGACAAGGCTGTCCAACGCCGTGTTGCCTTAGCTCTCGCACATCTTTGTTCTCCAGATGATCAACGAACCATATTTGTTGACAACAATGGCATGTCTTTTCTCTTTTCGATTGCACTTATTGTGACTTGTGAATTTGTATATATTTATCATCACCTGCACATTTTTTTCTTGATTTCAGGATTAGAGTTACTTCTTGGGCTTCTTGGTTCTACTAGCTCAAAACAACAGCTTGATGGAGCTGTTGTTCTCTATAAGTTGGCAAACAAGGCAATGGCTCTTTCTCCTGTAGATGCAGCACCACCTTCTCCAACACCACAGGTGAGCTTTCTTTCTAGTACACCATATCCTTATGCTATTTCGTTTGTCCTAATGCTCTATCATAAACTTGAGTGCTATTCTCTGGAAGTTCTGGGCAAACCAAATCTTTGGTTGGATTACTACTATTGGGGTGGGGGGAGGGAGAGGCTCAATACGAGGTTCTGTACGTTGATATTTCCAAATGTAGGACTAGCAAGAGTTGGGAGTTTTGGATCTTGTCTTCTCTTCATTTTATCATGAAACACGAAGAATAAATCAGAATTCTGGCTTTGCCTGAGAACATGGCCTGCTATCAACTTATTATATGCTCAAGCCTCAAAGCATTAATAGAAGGCTTCATGTGCTTATTCTTTCTATTCTTGGTTTTCCTTTTGTACCTCTTTATGGATAGAATTTCAAAAGACAAAATACTAACTTTAGGTATATGACGTAGTACTTATCCTATAATTTCTTTTTGGCCTAATGCATCGGGACCCCCATGAAGTTGTCCCGAATAGCCCCTCGCCCCCCTGAACTTTCAAAAGTTCCTCTCGCCCCCTTGAACTTGCAAAAATGTACCTATTAGCCCCCCTCAACTTACAAAAATGCACCACTTTGCCTCCTAAACGCACGTGTCGACTTCTAATTGGCTTGACTTTTCAAAAAGTTCAGTTTTTTCCATCCAACCATAAGTTGACATGTTGAATTCCTAGGTTTAAAGGCACTTTTTAGACAAGTTTAAGGGGCGGATGGCTTTTATAAACACGTTCAGGGGGGTGAGAGGAACTTTTGAAAGTTTAGGGGGGCGAGGGGCAATTCGGGACAATTTCAGGGGGGTTCCGATGCATTAGGCCTTTCTTTTTCATCTTTACAGTTGTAGATAGAATTTCAAACAAAAAAAGATTTAACTGTGGGTATATGGCATAGTGTCATGAATATCATAGAATTTCTTCCCTTATTTCTCTTCTTTATGATTGCCATAGAAATGGACTGATTTTTGGACCTTCATCATAGCTCAAAAGTGCTTGTGAAATTTTAGAGTTAACACTAGATTGACTCATATAAACCGTTCTATCTGCATAAACTCTATGTAAGTGTTTCATGGTATGTTGCTCAATGCTTGCTTTCATTTACTGGCGATGTTCTTACGTAATTTTATCTTCTTATTTAGTGTTTTACAATTGAAGGAAAGTATATTTTCGATTGGTATGTTTATTGATGGAGATTCTTCCTACAGGTATATTTGGGCGAGCAGTATGTGAACAGTGCAACATTGTCTGATGTCACATTTCTAGTTGAAGGTTATAAATATACATAATTTTTCACTATTATTAATGTTTATTTATGAGATTTGTTGGCATGGATGAACTAATAAAGTTGCAAAAACGGGAATGCAGATAGACGGTTCTATGCCCACAGAATTTGCCTTCTTGCTTCCTCAGATGCATTTCATGCGATGTTTGATGGTGGTTACCGGGTGAGTTAAATGATTGTCCATCATTACTGCTCAGTCTATTTTTCAGTGTTACTTGAGTTCTTTGAATCGAGATACTATGCTGTCCTAAAGTTTCTTTTTAATTTATTTGTGCACACGATCATTGGCCAATTTGCTTAATTAGTTAATTATATCTTTTCCATGTGATGCAGGAAAAAGATGCTAGGGACATCGAAATCCCAAATATACGATGGGAGGTCTTTGAGTTGATGATGAGGTACATCACAATTTTCTCTAACTAAGAGGCAAACCTCATATAACAACTCTTTGATAGGTAATTTAATATGCTTGCATTCTACAGATTCATATACACGGGATCAGTAGAAGTTCCATTGGATATTGCACAAGATCTTCTCAAGGCTGCTGACCAGTATCTCTTAGAGGGCCTTAAGCGTCTTTGTGAGTATACCATTGCACAGGTGAGACCCAAGAGTTGGTCTATATGTTCATTTGATTCTCGGTCTGCTTATGAAAGTTAAAGTAATTGTGTTTTTATCGTTATTTGTGAAGGATATATCACTGGAGAACGTTGCAAGCATGTATGAACTTTCAGAAGCTTTCCATGCTATTTCATTGAGGCACACTTGCATTTTGTTCATCTTGGAGCAGTTTGAGAAACTGAATGCAAAGCCCAGGTATTTACTACCTCTTGATTTTTTCTAATTGCTGAAGACAGTCTGGCATTACTTGTTATAGTCACTAGTCACTAGATTAGACGATAAAAATTTGGACTAGCATAGACAATAAAACTAATTGGACTAACATAGACAAAACAATTTTATAATAAAAAATAAGTTGGGAGCCTGAACGTTTGGCCAAAATGCCGGTGCTAGCTCCCGCAAACTTTTTTTCTTGTTTTATTATAAAGGGGCAATTTTTGTTTTTTAATTTGACTATTTTAAGTAATTTTCGATTGTCTATAGGAACCCAGCTGTTCAATAGTCCCTACTCTCTTGAAGACCTTAGTATCTTAGAATGGTCATGTATGCAATTCAAGGAAGCGACAGTTTTTAGATATGAACTACGTTTGCGGTCATTTTTATCAAACATACTCTTTTCTATGGTTTCAAAGAATGCAAAAATAGTTATCCTCAATAAAATTCGTTGTTAGCCCCCTACACTTGGCAAAAATAAACTATTGTCCCACCTAACTTCGAAAAAGTCCTTTCAAGTTTCAACCCCCTCAACTTGTACAAATGTACCAGCTCGCCACTCTAGTTTGCCTTGAATGCCACATGTCACAGTTTGGTTAGAGAAAGAAAAATAACATCTTTAAAAAGTCAATCCAACTTGAAGTTTGACATGCGGGGCAAACTAGTGCAATTTTTAAAGTTACAAGGGGGCAAACTGATACATTTTTGCAAGTTGGAGGGGGTTGAGGTGACTTTTTTCATAGTTTAGGGGGCTATTTGTGCTAAGTTTAGGGGGTTCATGATGTATTAAACCTTTACACTTTCTAGTCTAAGCTCCATGGTTGAATTGCAGGCACTCCCATTTAATCCAGCGTATGATACCAGATATTCGAGATTATTTTGCAAAAGCACTCACCAAACCTAACCAACAACATAACTTGGGGTTGTAGATGGCTGGCATTTGATTCTTCAAGTCTGACTCTAATTCTGTATAGTAAGTCATAGCTTTTGATCTTTCTCACTCGTTGAACTCAATCGTTCATTTTGCTTGTGTTTCGGATTTGATGGGGCAAAGTTGTCAAAACCGAGCTATTAGTTGTGTGAGAAGCGTTGATCTTCATGTAAAGAGGAACTACGAGAAATGTATGTATAACAACGATGGTATCTCATCTTTGTTAGCTTTGAATGCTATACTTGTAACGGAATGACATTTTTTCAACATTAGTGTTTAATTTCCGTATTATACCGACCTGAATTTTCAAGAACTAGTTTGTCGTTATTCGTTTTCTTAGGTGTGAGCTTACTATAAGTGGCTTTTGAATGAAGTAAGAACGTCACAAACAATATTAAAGCTCATTGAGGCTCAACATTTTATCCCGAAAACTTACGGAAGCTTTTACTAGAAAACAATATGTTTTAATTTTCGTGGCATGACTGATTAAATGTGTTGTTTAAAGGCAAATAGTTGTTGCTCGAGCAACTTATAAGATTAATGGATGAGACAACTATACTAAACAAGTATCAAAGGAAGGAAGGTTTCATAGGTTGCTTGTGAGATTTTGTGATTCGTAAATATTATGTACAACTTTTGTTTGGTTTTAATTTTTGAAGATGTAATTTTCTGATTTTTACTAATCCGAAACAATTAATTCATGATCTAATGCATTGGAACTCTCCTTAAGTTATCCTGAATATCTCTTCGCCTCTTGAACTTTTAAAAGTTTCCCTCGTCTCTTTAAACTTTTTCATAAGAGTCTCTCACTTCCCTAAACTTGTCTAAAAAGTGTTTTTAAATCTAGAAATTTCATGTGTCAACTTTATGGTTGGATGGAAAAAATAGAATCTTTAAAAAGTCAAACCAGTTAGAAGTCGATACGTGGTGTTTAAGGGAGAAAAGTGGTGTGTTTTTGTAAGTTGAAAAGGGTTAATAAGTTCATGTTTATAAGTTCAGGAGAACGATGAAAACTTTTAAAAGTTTAGAGAATGAGGGGCTATTCGGAACAACGTTAAGGAGTTACAATGTATTAGGGCTTAACCATCGGTGAAAAGAATTGAAGGTGTATATTCTAAGGTTGGTTCTTACCCCTAATTTATTTTTACAAAATAAATACTGTTTTAATTTTTATCTCCATTCGACAGAGTTCTTTTTACATAACGTGTTCCCACTTTAGTGAAGAATAATTACAAAAAATTAAGAATTCAAACGTCATTATAATTGATTCACATAACGTGTTCCCACTTCTCATTATCACCACGTCAATGCTACAATAAGAATTATTTGAAAAAGACGAATATAAAAGACTCCGGTACTCCACGCGTCAAAGACAAGTGTATTAAATATTACACATGTGTTAATCATTAGATAAGATTACTGTTTAATCATTTTACTCTAATTCCAAAATATTATTTTTTTTATTTCATTTAGTTGGTCGAAACTATTTAAGGCTTGAATCCATAAACGATTTTCTCAACAATTCTTCTTCCACAATAATTTTTCCATTTCAGTCAAAATGGCTTCAATCGCCAAAGAAATCTCCGGCGAGCTTCCGCCGTTCCTTAGGCTTTTCACCGACTGCACAGTCGAGCGATTCATGGGAGCTCCCATTGTTCCTCCGAATCCCGACGATCCAGAAACCGGCGTCTGCTCCAAAGACATCACAATCTCAAAAACAACCGCCGATCTCCGCCAGAATCTACCTCCCGAAACACACTCAGCCTCGCCAGAAGCTCCCGATCCTCGTCTACTTCCACGGCGGCGGCTTCTGCATCGAGTCCGCCTACTCGGCCACCGAGACTCGGTTCATGAACACCTTGGTTTCCATGGCGGAAATCGTCGCTGTCTCGATCGAGTACCGCTTAGCCCCTGAAAATCCCCTCCCGATCGCGTATGAAGATTGCTGGAACGGATTGCAGTCGGTAGCGTCTCACTCTGCAACAATCGGAGGAGCAAAAACCGAATCGGAAGAGGAATGGATCGTTAACCACGGCGATTTCAACCGATTGTTCATCGGCAGAGATTCCGCCGGAGCAAACATAGCGATGAGAATCGGAGCTGAAGGACTAAAAAACGATGTGAAAATCGCAGGTATGTACTTAACTCATCCTTACTTTAGGGATCTGAGGCGATTGGATAATCGGAGCAGAAGGACTCAAAAACGAGGTGAAAATCGTAGGTATGTTCTTAACTCATCCTTACTTTTGGGGATCGGAGGCGATTGGATCTGAATCGGAGGTAGATCGGGAGGAGGAGTTGCCGTACAAAGTTTGGGCGTTTTTGTACCCGTCGGTTGCAGGCGGAATTGACAGTCCGATGATGAATCCGGTGGCTCCCGGAGCGCCGCCGATGGCGGGGCTTCCGGGGAGGAGGCTGCTGGTGAGTGTGGCGGAGAAGGATGTGCTGAGAGACAGGGGGATTTTGTACTACACGGCGGTGAAGGAGAGCGGGTGGAAAGGAGAGGCGGAGCTTGTTGATGTTGAAGGAGAAGATCATGCTTTCCATATTTTGATTCTTGGAACTGAGAGAGCTAATGATTTGATTCGAACTTTGGCAGATTTTCTTTGGAGGTGAAGTTCAACCAAGGCGGCGGACGGGCGGAGACGGCGGCGACCCGGCTCGTCAATTTACTGTAAGACTACCTTATTACCGGAAAAATATACTTGAATAAATTAATACTGATTGCAGAATCTTGTAAATGCTTTCTAAAATTAGTTGCACAATCGGCTACGGCCAATCTCCAATAGTTACTTAAAAAGTTTACTTTAAACTTTATTTTTACATTTTTTTTAATTTATAGAATAGCTTATTCCATTCATACCCTAAAATAAAAAAATGAATAAGTTATTTTATACATGAAAGAGAAATAGAAAAACTCTATAAATAGAGTAATCTCTGTTTACAGAGGAACCATTGAATTTTCTCTAAAACACTACATTAGACAAAGAAATTTTGTACGACTCAGCAATCACTCTGAGCACTATGTCGATGGTCCCCAAAACCTTGCCGAACGCTGGCCATTCGATCTCTTTAATCTCCTCTGCCACTCCGCTCAATAGACTCCCTTCTTTCTCCTCCTTTCTCTCTGCCATCGCTTTCCTGATCTCCACCCCTATCTCACTCACCTTGTTGTCAATCCCAGATTCGTTCTCCACTACCGATTCTTATTATATAAATGACGAAAAAATGAATGGTGTTAAAAAGTAAAATATAACCCTAAAATGCACATTTAGACATCATTAGAGTCGTGACCAACTATCTGTCATTCGACAGGAGTAAAAGAAAATCTATTTATTTGTTGGACTCATTGTTCTTGTTTACTGTATTTGGTTCATAAATTGGTATGAAACGTTTCCAACTACATCTTAAAATGTGTATATTGTTCCTTCTAAACCTAAAGTATATAAATAATTCGTGAATAATAGTCTAAAGAGTACCAAAATAGTTGTGCTTATTGAATGACTACTTCAAAAGATAAAAGATGCTTCAATATATTAGTCCCAAAAAGTGAAACAAACCAAATTCCCATAATTTGGCTAGTACTAACTAAAAAAAATCAGTTATTCTCATCTTGATGTATTCTTCAGTATGACCCATTCAACAGTACTTCGGTTTTAGGAAAGAATAAAAAATTGATATAGTGAAAGAGATAAACAAACATGTAGAAAAAAAGGAGAAATTATATTGAACACCCGGCTTTTTACCCCATTTCTCAATCCGATCATTGAATGTGTAATAAATGAGTAATTAATTAAGTGTAAATTAAATTTCAATCATTGGATTGAGAAAGAGTGTAAAATGTCAGACGTTCAATATAAATTTCATGTCAAGTAAGTAATGAATGGAGGGAGACCAAAATTGGAACAATAGATTTTTTTCGGTCCTAAACATGCAAACGAATTTTTAAAACTAAAACTTGATCTACCTAAGCCAAATTAATTTGTGCCAAAAAAAACAAGATACTAAAATTCAAAGTAGCTATATTCCACCATTTTTTATTTGCTAACTACCCATCCCAAGTCAATTTGCGCAAACCCATATAATAACCCTATATATAAATATTCTCATGTTCGTGAAACCCTAAGTTGCTCTTCTCTGTTTCTGCAGTTGCTCTGTTCATTTCTTTCTTCTTCTTTCACCACTTTTCGAGTTTGTGAAAAGTCACAAATGAGTCTTGACAATAACGGGCAGCCTCTACCGCAAAGGATATGGTCTGAGGTATGACGATATTTTTTTTTAAAATTGATTAAATTGTATGTATTTTCATTAATTGAGTTGTTATTTATGGTCGGAAATTATGGTAAATAATTAAAAACTGATAAAAATACCCTTTGTACAGGTTACTTGGGTAGAATATACTCAAACTGAGTTTAAACTGAGTTGCTTTTTCTGATATTTGTTTTTTTTTTATTTTTGGGCCTTGTTTGCTTACTTACCCATGGCATAAACCAAATAATTTTATTATATTTTCGATTTGGATAGATTAATTAGGAGCAGGTTACTTTTGTGATTTTCGCAATTGCTTTTTAAAAGTTAATTTGGTTTTTTCGTGGGTTGTTTTTGTTAATATCATATCCAGCTTTAAATTGGCCTGAAATACATGTAGGAATTTGTAATAAAATCTCGAAGCGCATATTTATTTTACAGAGTTTGTCACGTGAAATCACTTTACTATTATCAAATAACGCAATGTAAAATGATGAGTTAGTTAAGTGATTTGTAGTGCAAAATTATCGAAATTAAGCCACTGTCGTAGCCGGAATTCAATGCCACTGTTGCCGGAAATTTGACGGCTGGAGTGTCCCTTTCCAAGTCCGGTCCTAGCTCCGTCTCTGCCTGTGTCCATGAATATTTTTTTTATTCCTTTTCATTTTTAAATTTTAATTATGATTCGTATTTATTTAATTTATTTGTTTGTTGTTTGAATTTGAGATTAAAATTAAAAACTAATGAGAATATGGTCCTTCAATAATCAAGGATAATTATGTCTTTTGCTCCAACTACTCGATGTAAAACCCGATTGTAAATAGCAAAACTCTTTCGTTAATCTCTGACGTTCTCATAACCGTGTGTTGCTATGTTTAACAGCTTTGACTATATCAGAACAGAAAATGATGAAGAGTTGGTCCTTGTGTATGCTGTCGACACAGAGAGCATAAAGTATCCACCTTATAAAAGGATTATCAGGACCCCAGTGGGTTCAAAAATCGATAAATGGCTTGATAAGACAAGGAAAGGATTTGGCTCGTTTGAGCCGCACGTCAGACGTGTTAAAGGAACTGAAAGAACTTATTTTTGCACCCGGGGCAGCGGGGCTCGTGTTGCTGTATTCAAGCCATCTGACGAGGAACACAAGGCACGATATAACCCGCCTTCAGGCTCGTCAACTAGTCGCACAGAGGGGACACGATATAACTCGCCTTCAGACTCATCGACACTGACACAGGTAAATAGTCGTCTCATCGAATCATTCTGCAAATGAGCTGATTATGAGTTGAATTTTGTGATATTTAATAGGCAGGAAAAGGAGCAGCAAGAGAAATAGCAGCTTATTTATTGGATCATCCTAGCAAAAGTGAGCGAAGAAAGGGATTTGAAGGCCCAATTGAGGGCTTTTGTCGTGTGCCGGTTACTGTTCCAGTTTCTTGCATTCATGGAGCCTTCAACTATGGCAACACTCTTCATGAACATGGGTATGTGTGGTACAATTTTGGCTCTTTACAAATGTTTATGAAAAACGATGGGTTTTGCTTGGACATGGCTGATGAGGAGCTTTTGGAGGACGATGACGTTCAAAAACTATGTTTGTTGGATATACAATTTTCTAATGAAGATGGACATCTCGGAAACCTTTTGAAAAACGTTAAGGACGATGACCGATATGAGTTGATTCCAATTGATCATGGTGGTTGCTTCCCTGACAATGTAATTAATTAGCTTTTCGTTGTCCTGATCTAGTTCAATTTCATGTTTAAGTTCTCTCATCTTGCTGGTCTAACAAAAAAAATTTCTTTTTTCGGGCAGTTCAAAAAGTGCGATTTCGGTTGGCTCAAGTGGAACAAGTCCAAAAAGAAGTTCAAGTTTCAACCCAGAAATCGTTGAATACATTGAGTCACTCCACTCAAAGGAAGACATTGAACTACTACTAAAATAAAAGTTCACCATGAGTTACACATTTGCCTGAACACTTGCCATCACCACAATGCTTCTAAAGGAAGGGGTGAAAAAAAAGCTTACACCTTTCGAAATCGGGCACTTCATGTGTGAGATACTACCAAATGAGAGCGATGAGGATTATTCGAGAGTTGAGAGAGCCGTTTCACTGCTTGTTGGGGATGTGCAATTGGGATGGATATCTGCCCTGCAGAAGATTGTTTCGGAGTCCATTGAAGAGCTAGTCAGTGCAAAACTTGGAGAGCAATTTAGGAGAGATGAGGTGGTTCTGAAGCTAGTTGAGAAAGATTCCAAGCTTCAAGGCATGGAAATGACTAAACAAGAAGTTGAAGATGAACTTCTTCAAATTGTTTTCGACAAGTTGAGATCGAAAATAGCAGAGTATGCAGATGCGCTGCGGACTCAGGAGAACAGTGGAAGCGAGAGCGATGCTTGATTTTCGTTTGATCTTTGATTTTGAGTTGTTTAGCTTTTATGTTTTTGTTTATTGGAAGTGTTGCAGGATGTGTCCAAGGACCTGAATATGACCCATTAAACCATTTTGCTCTGATTTAACC
>CAOJBJ010384738.1:0-17714 GCA_948291685.1 Euphorbia celastroides | reverse complement strand
CAGGGAAATGAATACGTGATTTGAGCAATAACACTATTGCTTGAATAGAACTCAACCCCAATAATTTCGAAGCAACTTTGTCTTATTAGCCAATAACCAATCAACACAACCTTCCAACACAGTAGCTCTTCAGAAACTCGTCTATATAACCTTGATGTTTCAGTATCTCCAGCACTCTCCAACTTTCTCTCTTCCTCTCTCCATCTCCAACTCTGCAAAATACAGAAATGAAGAACATCAAGATGAGATTTTTAAGGGCAATTTTGAAGAAATGGAAAAAGATGGGGACCAAAGTGATACCTTGTGGCGGATGTGAACATTGCTGCCAATATTGGGGATTTTGGTCCTCAATACCAAAAGATGTTCCAAAGGGTCATTTGGTAGTTTATGTTGGAGAAAATTACAAGAGATTTGTCATCAAAATTAGCATTCTTCAACACCCTCTTTTCAAGGCATTGTTGGATCAAGCCAAGGATGAGTATGACTTCATTGCCCATTCTAAGCTTTGCATTCCTTGTGATGAGTCCATTTTTCTCGATGTTCTTCGGTGTGCCCAAAGTGGAGGTGAGAGGTCCTGCAGTTGCCTGTGGCTATAGATGTGATTCAATCCTGGCTCCACCGCTGATTATTGAGACTAGTTTTTCGGGGTTTTTGGAGGATTGCCTATGTATTTATTCATTGGAGATGATTGAATTCTTGATTAGCAAAAGCTAATGAGTGATTAGTAGATGGTTCTTTGAGGCTTAAGTTAGCTTTTGATTAGTTTGATAAATATGTAACCAAATTGTATTCTGTTTCTAGTAACTGTACAATGATTTATCTGCCTCCTAATGATTTATGTGTTGTAAATTTTGTTGTTCTATTGGCACAAGTAACAAATAACGGGGAATCTTACAATTATTGGGATAAAGAGTCATCATTCAGTAAGAGTGAAGTTTGAAAATGATTTAGTCCGTATGGTTATTCTAATACCCAAATTTGTTATTCCAAAAGCTTTTGTGAAATGAGTTTTTTTAGACGACTACTTTTTAAAAATACGAAACTGCACCTTAGAGTAGCTTGATTAGCTTTGGACATTACATTAATCCTTGCAGATTTAATGGGGGGGCAATAATAGAGGGATAAGGATAAACTGATCAACAAAAGGATCAGAGGGTCAGGCTTCAAAGATCTAGACTTGATTTTATGACAGCGAATTGAGGTTGCAAACGACAGAAATGTGCTCAGGCTCTGTTTTTTTATTGGAAAATAAGAACAGAAATGTTAAAGTATGATTGCTAGTGATGTAACCAACACTTGCCCTTTTTCTTTGGAGACAAATCAAATGCGACATGCTACTTCGTAGATTTTGCACTCAATTTGCGATTCCACTTTATTCCATCAATTTAGGTTTTTATCGTTCCCAGAGATATAGTTTTGTTGTTCTGACTATGTAAGCACCAGGCCCTCGGAAAATTAAAGACCTATGCAAAGCCTATAAAATAGGCCCTAATATAACAAATAGATTTTCTGTTAAAATTATAAATTTTTTAATACTTATAATATTTACGATATCTCGTTAAAAATCACACAATACTGAAGAATTTATTTGATTACAATAACTATTGACAAAATATTGACAAAATTATTATATATTACGAGTAAAATGTTTTGTCATTAAATAATATTGTTTTTAATGCCTTTAATTTGAGATTTCTGAATATTTACATTTGTAAATAGTGGTTAAAGGTATCACGTTCAAAAAGAAAAGTGAAACACTGCATCAAATCTATTATAAATATACATCAACATATATATATATGTTGATTTTAAAACTGTGATATTTATTAGATCACTATAATTTAGTTGTGATACAAATTCTAATGAAAAGTGGAAATAAAATTTAATTTTGAAATCATCTTTTAAAGTAAAAGTGAAGCTAAAAATAGTATTTGAGTGAAAAAGGAATAAAGAAGGCATTTGACAGCAGGCGAACGCGCGTGCTCGAAAGTACAGCCATGTACCTTTACAGCTACACCAAACACCAAATAACAAAATACCTCACACATTATATTATAGTATATTATAATAATTGACCTATTGTAATATACACAATAATGCTCAATTCATAGTTGACAAATTTCAGTATTCATTTCAGTAGCCAAATCAATATATAAATATTTTATTTTTTTAAGTTGAATTATTGCGCTCTAATTGACCAATGGCACGTAGAATTCTAGATTCAGTTTCAACCCTTTATACCAAAACATTTGATAATAGATATATCCTTATGAGTGTCATATTGATTATTGAATAACAAAAAAACATTGGTAACAAATTGCTCTGTGTCAATCTGTCACTAATCTCACTTAGACATGTTCCAACGGTCTGCAGCTCGATCAACTCACCTAAGCTAATGCCAACGGATCAGACATGGACGAACATACGTACAGGGACGGAGCCAAGACCGGAGTTGGAGGAGGACACTCTTGCCGGCAACCGTAAACCGCCCAGATAAATTCCGACCAATATTCTGGCATTGTAAAATAAGTGCAATGAGCATTGCAAAATAAACATGGAAATATCAATAATTAAAATCAAATAGATATAAACAACAATATTTATTAAAAACATGCCATTTTTATGATCAAAATTGATTTTTATTGTGAATTGATCTAATTTTCTCAAATTATGTTCATATTTATAAAATATTGAGACTAAAATTTTTTGATAAGTTTTTGAGAAATGAAGAATCAAGAAGTATAAGAGTTGATTTATTAACAACTATAGATGGAAAGGAAAGTTGTGAGAATTTGAAATAATGAAAATAAAACAAGAACTCGATCTTCATAGTTATGATGAGAGTGAGAATGTAAGCTTCAAGTAATCAATGGAGAATGAAAAATTAAATAAATTATAGAGAATATGGAATGCATAAATTAGAATTGGAATATATAAGAGAGGATTGTTTTTAATGAAATATACGTTGGCTGATATTTAAATATGGAAATTACCTAAAATTAGAGCTTTCTGAACTGGTTTTTATAGGTTGATTGAAACAATAATTAATATTTACTCATGTTTTACTTCCCAACTTTTTCTTTTATTTGTTGAAAATTTATTCAGCATTCAATTGGCTGAAACCAATTGTATTACATGTAGAATGTGGCTTTTAAGTTTTAGAAGGAGCCCTTTCAACGACGCCGGTTTATTACTCAATTTTAAGAAAAAAAGGCGTGATTCCTTCTGCACTGTTCATCTTCTTTGTTGAGAAACAAGAATGCCCACCTCCATTTTTTCCAGCAGAATTCCGCGGGGGACACCAAACTACTACTATTGGGTGTTTGGACGGTTGGAAGGGGACACGTGCCCCCCTCGCCCCCTCCTTGTCGCCGTCCTGCTTTCATATATAAGATTGGCCTGACCTAAGCCTACCAAGACCAAAAAATATGATGGAACAAAAACGCACACGGGTCGGGTTGGGCCGGGCTTAGGAATGGCCTAGCCTAGCTCGAATATACTATTATGTTAGAAAATGACTTTGAATTTTAGTCAAATACTAAAATAAAAAAGATAATTCTGATTTTTAAGTTCGAATTTGATATGATAAGATTTTATATTTTTTAATTTATTTTTTAGATTTTATGATTTGTTATATTTTGTAAGCTATGAATAGACCTTCATAGTTCAGTAATAAGTGTGCTTATTTTTTGCCATTCGCAATTTTACATACATGGCTTTCTCTCTCTTATTTTCCATCACATTCTTACCTTAGACCACTAATGAGACTCTGAAAATGAGTAACATCTTCATAAGGTGCAGTATCTGCGAGAATGTTTGTAGTCAAATGAGCGATTGGTGTATCAATGGGTTGAGCGATGGCCATGTTAAGCAAATAAGCAACATACTTCTTCTAGCTTAAGAATAAGGACCCACTCTAAAAACCAAACTCAAGCCCAAAGAAATAGGAATCGTGACCAAGATTTTCAACAACAAATAGTGACTCTTAAACTGAATTACCTCTCGTTTCAAAGCACCATTATTACCATGGTTATTGAAACCGGACCGGACCGGCCGGTTCAACTGGTAAAACCGCAAACCGGAGCAGTTCCTGGTCCGGTCCACCAAAAAAACCAATATTCAGTAATACCGGCCAATGTCGGTATTTACCGGCGAAATTCCGGTTAACCGGGAACCGGGAGAAATCCGGTTTTTCGGTCCTCTAATTTTTTCTTCTGTACTGAGTTGTTGTTTTTGAACCCCCAGTCCTTTTTCTTTGCATTATATGACAACCAACATGATAAACCACGAATGAAGACATTAACCAAACTGAAATCATATGAAAGAAAATAAGTGGCGTGAAAAAGAAACTGCATATATAAATTAATAACTAAGGATTGTAAAGAAATAACTAAGAAGCAGAAGAAGGAGGGCGGCGGGGGAAGATTCAACTTGGGATTCTGTATGCTAGGGCTTTATATTGGGTTTGACAAGCCCATAAATTGGATGGGCTTTTAACAAATATTACATAGTAATAGGAAAATAAAGGAAAAAGAGACAACGAAAGGATAGGGCACCAGCAGGGATTGCTTATATAACTTGGGCTTTTGCAATAGAAAAGTTAGTGGGCTTCTAGTAAAATGATGGAATTGTTAAATATTTTATAAAAATATTATAGAAAAATAGTTCTAAATCTCTTACTATTTGAATTTCTTGGTATAATTTATAGTCTTATATTGTCAGCAAAAATGTACATCAATAAAATTGTGCTGTTTTCTTTATTTTCTTGTGCTGCGACAAAAAGTTAATGTTATTCCTACTACTTATGTAAATTTATTATTTTTAAATATTATTTTTCATAAAAATTAATAAAACGGTGTAACCACTGGTTATACCCGATTATACCGGTAACCACGTACCAGTTACTTGACCGGTTTGATGTCCGATACAGTTTTGATAACATTGATTATTAACCATCGGTTAGATATAATCAACATAATGAGACAAAAAAAAAAAAAGAATTGACTGAACTTACCTCATAAAATATAGAGAGACATCTTCACAAGAGCCAAGAAAACCAAACTCAAGTATGATTGAATAAACTTATGATACGTGACTGCTTCAAGCCATAGATGGATTTGTGTATTGATAAACAAAATGAAGACGCCATTTGTCAACAAATTGGAGGGTTGAGTCATATACACCGGTTGATCAAGATCTTCATAAAGGAGGACGTGCATATGAAAAATAAACCACTAATGACAAGTAGCAAGAGATAGAAGAACTTGAACAGTGGTCAATTTTATAACATGACTAAAGGTAGCATCAAAATTTGGTGAAAACATTTGCAATAGGGTGTGCCTTGTGCCTCTCAATCCATGACATAATTAAAATATGTGACAAAAAGGTAATATTATTGATTTAGAATATTACAGGTTAATTTATGTATATACCATATATTTCAATGGAAAGATGTAGAATTTTTTTAAAAAATTTATAGTTATTTTAAATTAAAATATGATAGTAACTTTTAAAAAGGGTAGCAAATTAAAAATTTTGCAAAAATTACTCAAATTGTTGTGCATAATTTTTCTTGAAGAAGTATGATTTTTTGCAAGAGTAAAGATTCGATTCGTAAAAATCTATATTCAAACTAATGGATGTAACACTTAACTAAAGGTGATATAATTAAATTATAAGAATGTTAAATGCATTAAAATGCATTTTGTATTATTATTATTATTATTATTATTATTATTATTATTATTTTATTTATGAATTTTAGTTTTATGAGTTTTTTTTATAAAACAGTAAAATCACATTGGTGGTTATGGAAGTTTATTTTTTTTAAGATAAAGCAGTAATTTGATTCAAATTGAACTATAACATACATCTTGTCTAATACATGAGCAAAAAAATTCACATAAATTGAATAAATTATTTTACCATAATTACAGAGACAAAATCTCACCATAAGGAAGTTTATTTTTTTTTAAGATAAAGCAGTAATTTGATTCAAATTGAACTATAACATACATCTTGTCTAATACATGAGCAAAAAAATTCACATAAATTGAATAAATTATTTTACCATAATTATAGAGACAAAATCTCACCATAAGGGAGATAAAAAAAATTGAGTAACAAGACAAACATAAAAAATGGCCTAACCACCTTTTTAGGCCCCGTGTTATACACGGTTTATCCTTTTGGTCCATCTGTTATATACATTGTTCATTTAGTCCTCGTGCTATCAATCTCATTATCTAGTTAGTCCCTCTGCTATACACAATGTCCATTTAGTCCTCATGGTATCAATCTTATTACCTAATTGATCCTTCTTTTCGATAGACCGGTAACTCACGTGTTCTTTGTTTGTATACAAATTGGACATTTAGGAAGATGTTAAAATTGTTTATTATTTTTAGTCTCTTATGTGTAAAGTATAGGGACTAATTAGGTAATGAGACTGATAGCACGAGGACTAACTGAGTAATGTATATAGCAGAGAGACCAATTAGACGATGAGATTGATAGCACGAGAATTAAATAAACAATGTGTATAGCAGAGGGATCAAAAAGATAAATCATGCATAGCACAAGGCTCAAAAAAAAAAGATGGTTAGACCCATAAAAAAAATTGAAAACAAGCACAAACACTACGGTCAATAAATTCTTGCACCCCACGAACATTTAGTGGGCCAACAAAATAAAAACGAGCCATAATTGTATTTGTATATATTAGGTAATAAGATTTAAGAGAAGATTGATTTGGACATCAAGTGCGAAAGATAATAAATATATTTGCTTGAAAAATAATGAAGTTCTACTCAATTGCAAAATTATTTCAATTGAGATGTATGGTAGTAGATATATAGTAGAAGAATGCTGATAAAATGATAGAAGATAAAACAACCAGCGTTGATAAAAAAGAATAAAAAAAATACTAAGTAAGGTGGTAGACGAGAAAGAAAGAAACAAATATCTCTCTTCTTCTTTTTTAAGTTCAAAAGATAACAAAAATTATTTTTATTAATTTGACAAATGATAAAGATTGCAATTTGATAAATACAATAACTTGGTAGCTTTTTTAATCACATGGAAATTAAATGAAAATGTAAATAATTATAACCTCTTTGCAGTTTGATATAAGACTATTACTTGTATTTTTTTCAATATAAGTGAACACATCATTGTATTTTATTTCCATCCAACTACTATCTGTTTTTATTAACATATTTCAATTTTCCATACAAATAACTAATAAATGGAAAAAATTATATTTCAATTTATTTGTCCACTTACTTATATCATCATCACATTAAGTATTTTTTAGATAGAGACAGTAAACAATAAGTTGTATAGAAAAAATATTTAATTTCTTGTTAAGGAAGTAGTACATAATAATAATAAATGAAAAATTTTAAGACAGCAAAATATAAGATTTAAAATTATATTGAATACAAAGTGAGAAAATTTATAATATATTCAAATATAGAAAATGTTACTTCAAAAGTGTCATACGATAATGAGATATATGTTGTAAATTATTAGTTTATTGTGTTGCAATTTTTTTTAAAAAAAAATAGTTCACTTATAAATTTGTGCTTTCATTTTTTTCTTCTCAAATTAGATTCACTGCGTGCTTAAAACTCTATAAGATCAACCTTTTCTTCAAGTTTTCCTACCTCTTAATAATTTGACAATATTTCATGACATATTTAATCAAAGTTGTAGGCTTCATTAGAATTTTTATATTATGGTTAGAAATTAATGAGAAAAGAGAACATTTTTCCATAAGTGGTAAACTACAACTTATAATTATATTTTGTTGCTAATAATTTTTTGTAAATTATTTTTATGGAAGATTAGTGAGAAAGGTAATAATTCTTTCTAAGTGCCTTTAGGAAGGGTATAATCGTTCAATAGAAGCAAAATGTAAGGATATGTATTTTTTTTTAAAATAAAACATACAGAAATGTTAATTATATTTATAAAATATAAATATAAGGAGGTAGTAGATTATTATGACAAATTTTAGGTTGGTTATGATTATTTAACATAAATGAAGTTTTGTTTCATGTCACATCAATGTCTTTTTCTTACCTCACAAGTAATTTTTTTTAACTAATGCATACTTGACCTCCCAACTATCACATTTTTTTGCATTAACAACCTCACATTTTCAATATTAGTTTTAACCCCCAAACTTTACAAAATCATTAATTTAAACCCCTAGTTGCCAGGTGTCATAATTTGATTGGAGAGATAAAATTAAAAAATTTGGTCTTTTTAAAAAGTCAAACCAATCAAATCATGACACGTGACAACTGAGGGTGAAACTAACGATTCACTAAAGTTTGGGAGGTTAAAATCAACATAAAAAAGAAGAGGGTGTTAGTGTAAAAAAGTGTGATAGTTGAGGGGTTAAGTATCCGTTAGTCTTTTTTTATTTTGAATTTTTAGTAAAAATGAAATGTTTAAAAATATTTATATTTTCAAAAACTAAACCTTTAATTTAGTTATTTTATAAACCGATTTATAGTCATTAAATTCTTTAAGTGAAAAAAATATGAAAAACTAAATAACTAAGCCATCATATAATGTGATTTTGGTTCAATCTAATGAACTAAATATCATGATTAAGAACGATAAAACTAATTTATTTAAAATTTATTATCTCTCTTAAAAATTATTAAAAAAATTACACATTTTTAATCATATCATAATCTTCCAATTAATAATCGAAGGGTTCAAATTGTTTCTAACTTTTATATTATAAGTGTAAACATAAATTCAAATGCCATGGTATTACATAAATGTTATTACTTATTTCACATGTTTGAATCAGACAAATGAACTTCTATAAATGAACTTCTCTCACATGCACCATCGCCATAGGAAGGCAACTTCTCTGCCAAGGACATGCAGTGTTCCGTACGTCGCAGCTCCGCCTCCGCCTCTGCCTCCGGTGCTTCTCTTCCTTCTCCTCTGAGATTTCTCTTCTCATCGCGCCGCCGATCTTGCCGGGAATTCGCCGGAGTTGAGGAAAACGGGAATCCCGTAAAACTATAAAAAAGACTTGTTTCCTACCTTTTTGAAAGTTGATCCCGTAAGCTCTTAGATTAGGTTAAAAAAGTCATATTTCTGTGAACATCTCTGTATATATTAGGTAATAAGGTTTAAGAGAAGATTAATTTGGACTTCAAGTGCCAAAGATCAATAAATATATTTGCTTGAAAATGATGAAGTTCAACTCAATTGCAAAATTATTTCAATTGAGATGTATGGTAGTAGATATATAGTTGAAGAATGCTGATAAAATGATAGGAGATATAACAACCAACGTCGATAAAAAAAAAAGAAGCAAAAACAATAATACTAATAAGGTGGTAGACGAGAAAGAAAGAAACTAATCTCTCTTCTTTTTTAAGTTCAAAAGATAACAAAAATTATTTTTATTAATTTAACAAATGATAAAGATTGCAATTTGATAAATACAATAACTTCGTAGCTTTTTTAATCATATGGAAATTAAATGAAAAGATAAATAATTATAACTGGTAATGTATCCCATCTCCATACCTATTAAGGTTTCGGGGAAATTTTTTTTCCCATTCCTATACCCGTTATAGATTCAGGTAAAAAACTTTTCCCCATTCCCTGATCAGAGATTCTCTATTCCCCATCAGATATTACCCATTTCCCATTAAGGATGATTATATAAATTTATTTTAAAATTACATACAATAAAAGTTACGTAAACACATGAAAAGCTTGGTACAATATTAAACTTTCTTATAGTTCAAGGTCAAATTAGTTTAAAGTCTTGACAAACACATAACTTAAAACTGTTAATACCAAAGCTAGTTGGATATATACATGATATGCCTATTTTAATTGGTATATATCATATATTCTAGTGAACAAGAAGAGAAAATACAAATGTTTAATATATAAATATACCACTTAATAATCTATATGTATAATATTAAAAGTTTCATGGATATTTTGGGGATTTCCCAATAGGAGATTATCGGGTCGGGTTTGGATAATTTTGGGGGCGGGAATGCACTTCCCATCCCCATCCCCATTAGCATTTTAGGGATAAAAAATTTCCCATCCCTGTACCCATCCCCATTCTCATCGGGGGTTCCCCATCCCAATCGGGGCGGGTACTCACTAGATTCGGGGAATCGGGGGCCCATTTGCAACCCTATTACTTGTATTTTTTTCAATATAAGTGAATACATCATTGTATTTTGCTTCCATCCAATCACTACCTCGTTTTATTTACAGATTTCACTTTTCCATGCAAATAACTAATAAATGGAAAAAATTACCTTTCAATTTATTGGTCCATTTACTCATATCATCACATTAAGTATTTTTTAGATAGAGACGGTAAACAATAAGTTGTATAGAAAAAATATTTAACTTCTTGTTAAGGAAGTAGTACATAATAATAATAAATGAAAACTTTTAAGACAACAAAATATAAGATTTAAAATTATATTGAATACAAAGTGAGAAAATTTATAATTTATTCAATTTAGAAAATGTTACTTCAAAAGTGTTATACGATAATGAGATACATGTTGTAAATTATTAGTTTATTGTGTTGCAATTTTTTTAAGAAAAATAGTTCACTTATAAATTTATATTTTCATTTTTTTTCTTCTCAAACTAGATTCACCGCGTACTTAAAACTCGATATAAGATCAACCTTATCTTCAAGTTTTCCTACCTCTTAATAATTTGACAATATTTCATGACATATTTAATCAAAGTTGTAGGCTTCATTAAGAATTTTTATATTATAGTTAGAAATTAATGAGAAAAGAGAAAATTCTTTTCATAAGCAGTAAATTGCAACTTATAATTATATTTTGTTGCTCATAATTTTTTATAAATTACTTTTTGTCAAAGATTAGTGAGAAAGGTAATAATTCTTTCTAAGTGCCTTTAGTTCATTGATTTTCTAGGAAAAGTGAAATACTTGGATGGAAGGGTATAATCGTTAAATAGAAGTAAAATGTAAGGAGATGTCTTTTTTTTAAAAAAAAAAAGAACAGAGAGATGTTAATTATATTTATAAAATATCATAATTTTTTGAGATTGTTTCTAACTTTTTATATTATAAGTGTAAACATAAATTCAAATGCCATGGTATTACATAAATGTTATTACTTATTTCTAATGTTTGAATCAGACAAATGAACTTCCATAAATGAACTTCTCTCACATGCACCATCGCCATAGGAAGGCAACTTCTCTGCCACCTGCAGTGTTTCGTACGTCGCAGCTCCGCCTCCGGTGCTTCTCTTCCTTCTCCTCCGCGATTTCTCTCTCTCTCTCTCGATTTTTCAACTATGGCTGTAAGTCCTCTTTTCATTTCACTGTTACGATCTTCTGTGCTTCTACTCATGGAAACTAAATTCTGCTTTTTGAACTTCCTTAATGCGAAAGAATGTCAAAAAATGAAGGTTTCTACTCCCTAGGCTACCTTCAACAGATAGTGAACTGTATAATTTGAACATGAAATGTAGTTGCCCTTTTGGGATTTCATTATTTCGTTCTTCCGATCACGCTGACAGTGTTAACCTAAGTTTACTTTGTGTTGTTTGAAGAAAAAAAGAACTTTTGAGTTCTCAGTTTCTCTGTTGTAGCTTTGATGTTCCTGATTTTCATGTTTTTTCGGTTGAGAAACTTTTAGGAAATAAGTTGTGGAAGTTGTTGAAAACACCAATAGATTGTTAGCAGCTATTCTGGTTATTAGATGTTTTTTGTGCATTTCTGTTGTTTCCAAGTCTATGCACTGACAGGATAAAATCTCGTTTAGACAATGTACCACTCGCTCTGCATGTCTGTACTTGTCTGAAATACATCATTGACCGAGGATTCATGGCACTAGCAAAACAATACTTGCTGTTTGACTGCAAGGAACACGAAGTGAAACATATTTAATACAAAAATTAACCAGAATATATGGATGTTATGCAGAGAGTATTGGAACTACAGAAGAGCCGTGTCAGGTACAGAGAACTGAGAGGAAACTGAAACTAAAGATTAATCGTCTGGTAGAATTGGAAGAGGGGGGAGATACCCCCAACTCCATGTCCTGATGCAGAAATTTCAGTACAAAGTCCTGGAACTTCACAATTGATGTCCAAGGATACAGAAGAGCACTCTAAAACCTGTAACGAGACTGTCCACTCAATGAAAGAAACTGAGACGCCAGTTACAAAGTCAAATGGCCTCTGTCTTTCAGACTCTAATTTGAAGGAACCCTCTACTTCAACTGGTGGGACAGCGATTGTTGTTGAGTCTGATACCGATAGCGATATTGTGGAACTAATTGGCCAAAAAGGCGATTCAGCTACTAGCAAAGTGAAGTCTAGTGAAGTTACAAGTAAATCAACTAATGTTGTTGATGAGCCTGCGACATGTTCAACTCAGTGTGCAGCCAATTTGCCTGAAAGTCAGGAGAGAGAAGCAGTGACTCCTATTTGTAGCGAGTCTGATGTACGGTTCACCGGGGCCCACACATCAGTTGCACCGCCAGATAGTAGCACGGTTGAAAGGGTTTCAATCCCGTGTAACCAGGTGTATGGTTTGCATTCTTTTCACGAGCCAGGGAGTCAAACCAATGTCCATGATTTCGGGAGCATGGCTTCTGGTTTTCCTTATCGAGCGCAGCTTCCTTGTGGTGATCCACTTGATTTCTAAGTGATTGCCAGAGCGAAATCCATCAGCGAGCGCGTCCGTCAGCGAACTCTCTCAGCGAGTTGCCTTATCCAGCGAACAGATCCATCAGGAAGCTACTTTGTCAGCGAGCTACCTTCACCAGGTCCATCAACAAGCTCCCTTGTCAGCGAGTTGTCTTCACCAATGTCCATCAGCGTGCTCCTTCCTCACTGAGCTGCTTTCATCAGCGAAGCTGGTCCAACAGTTATATTTTTTAGTGAAATGAGTTACCTCATTCCTTAACTTTATTGCTTGCCTTGGTGGAAACTACTTTGTTAGGAAAACATGAGCCACTTCATTCCATGAGTTAATGGATCTTGGGTGAAGATTCTTTAGCCAACTTTTTTCCTTATCCTTCATAGAAAAAAAGGAAAAAGTTCAAGTCTAATAATATCATCAGAAGCACCACGATTAGATCTAAAAGTATTTCACATAGTAACAAAATCATGAATGTGGGAATTTGGATCTTTTCCCGGAAACCCTCCAAATTGGACAACCGCCTAGAGCATTTGTATCATTTAGGCTTTGACCTCAAAAACATTGTTACCTTAAGCTGGTATCACAATATAAGAAGAGTTTCCCTCAATTGATGGTCTTGAATATTCCTTGAGTCTTTGCCTTTGGAGAGGAATCACCTCTCATTCTCTTTATTCTTCTCTTCGTTCCTCCATCCTTTGTTGCTGCTACATTAAGTCTGCGGCAAGTTCCTTCAATCTTGGGATCTAGCGGATTTAATGGCAATCTTGCTCTTCACATACAACAAAGGTTGCGGAAACCTAAGAAGATCAACAAACAAGAACAAACAGATTAAAACTACCAAATTGTGCACAAAAACTAAAAACTCAGTGTGTTGCTCCCCAACAATAGCACCAGAAACTAGTTGTCTGCAAATGTAACACTAGGAAGTGCACTAGGTCAATCAGTAGCACAAATTGTGAGTCCAAGTGTCGTATTCCACAAGGGGAAAGATTGTGAGTTTAGTTCTGTATGAAATCAAGTAGAGTGGATCCAATTAATTTGAGTGGTGATGGAAAGTAATAACTGTAATAAAAGGTTGTTGCAAGTAAATAGATGAAAATAGACAGTAAATAGACAAGGTTGCTAAACAGACAAATTTATAACTAACACAATTTGAAAGACAAATACTTAGATAAAACAAAACTTGAGAAAAATGTTGGATAATTGAGAAAATAGTTTGGTATAAGGTGTAGAGAAGAAATACACAAATGAAAAATGTTTGTGATTCTACTCTTAGACAAAGTATACAAGAAATCCTTTACAAAATAACTTTTGAAAACCGATTCTCCAATTCAGAACATGCAACAAGACACTGTAGAATTCACATTAGATTACTTTTCCATTCCTAGTGTATGTATGATTAAAGTCGATTACGAAAACATTAAATTTCTATCTAGTTGTCCACATACTTTGCGTTAGCCTCTAAATTATTCTCTAAATACTAACCATTTCTGTCCAAACTTAATTATCATGCTTAAAATCATCAAACAAGAAGCACATTATAACACATAGGCATGCTATAACCTCCGTGAAAGTCTAGTATATGCAGAAAAACAAACCAATTTATTAAGTTATGCAAACAAATTAAAGGGAGATCACACCTTTTCGCTTTATGCAGTGGATGGTGGTGTTCCTATCCAACGGGGTTATCAATTCCAAGCAAGGCCTGTGTCTGTTTGTAATTCTATCTCGATTCTACAGAAGCCGCTTTCGCTTGTAATTCCTTGTGAAACTTGAATGAATGAATGTAAAGAACAAAATCCTTCATTGATCATATGATTTGCAATTACACACGCTCAAGAAAATTGCAGAATTCAGAATTTATGAAGTGATCATGTAAGGATCGATTCACTTGCATAAACTCTATATAGACTAGAAATTACAAGAATTCCTCATTGTATTTTCTCTTTAACACTCAATATACACAAAACGTTTCTCCTAAGATGCTCTCCTTCCAAACTATATCTGATTTTAAAGAGAAATCCCCTTTCTATAGAAGTGAATAGTCATGCCTCTTCATGAAAAATTGTGTCTCTCCATAAAGGTTGTGTCTCTTGGATGAAAAAGTTGTGCTTCTTCATTCCTAGGCACATGGCTCTTCATTCTGGATAAGCACCTCTTCATATGTGATGGTTGGAAAAAGTTGTGGCGGTTAATCGGATTTGAAACTGAATGAAATTGCAGAAGAATTTTCTAGAATTTGACCGAGTCACGATCGTGATTCTGGCATGTTTCACCACAGCTTAATATTGATGGAAATTCGTAATCGTGACATTAGTCACGGACGTGATTTGTTGATTTTCCAAAAGAAAAACACTTTCAAAACTTCAAGAACTTCACTCTAACTTGAGCATATCCAATTGCATCCACTTTGACATCACTTTCATTATAAAATGACATAAATTCCTCTCCATAAATGCAATAAATTCCTCTCCATAAATGCAACATTCCAACCTTTTGCAATTTCTACCTCTAATTCTCTTAAGAACTTGTACTTGCATAAAAAACAGGAACATACCCCGTGAAATCCAATCAAAGAGATATAAAATAACACAAAAGTAGAGTATTTTATCATTAAAATCAGTGATAAATAAGTGTCTTTGGACACTTATCACACCCCCACACTTAACTTTTGCCTTTTCCTCAAGGTAAACCAACTTAGAGTGTAAAAGATGTAGGCTTATAAGAATTCTTACCTCACTTGGCATAAGACTACTGCATAATCAGACAAATATAGTTGTGAGCATGATCCACCCATCCCGATGATAAATGTTTAATCGGTTTCCAAGTATTGGCAAAATTCGAGTGGAGCCGGCAGAAGCCCGAATGTGCATCTGAAAACCCTAGAGCCTTGACTCTGAAATGTCCAGAACTCTGATTCCAAATGTCCCTGGAGCCTTCACTCCGAAATGTCCGGAACTCTGATTCCAAATGTCCCTGGAGCCTTGACTCCGAAATGTCCAAAACCCTGGAATTCCCAAAATTCCAGAAATGTTCAGAACATTGATTCCACCAAATCCTTCAAAACCCTGATTTCGAAAATCCGAAAATCAAAAACCTTAATTCCAAAAACCCGACAACTGTACAAAATTATCCCGAAAGAGTTTTTACAGAAAGTCAAAATACCCTATACATTTGATGACTACTTAAACCTCCAAGTGATTGACATGTGTCAGCTTCTAGAAGGTGTAAACTAGCTGGCCGGCTAGATCACACCTAGTCTATACATAGGTGTAAATTAGCAGATCTACTAGTTTTAGTCTAGGGTGTAACTAGCCGATCGGCTAGATTACAACCCCGAGATGCATATAAAAGGCCTCTCCTCTCCACATTTCAACACACCTCTCAAGTTTGGAAATTACATTAAGTTTGGAAATCACCTCAAGCTTGATCACTTCTCTCTAAACCCTCTCTAAAGCCATTCTAAGGCATTCTTGAGCTTTCTGAAGCATCCCAAGTCCTCTTCAAAGGAAATCTGATCGAGTCTTTCCCTCAAAAAAACCGATCCCGAAGCTGGCGAAAGACCCTAGTACCTGGGCATTGACTGACTTCATCCAAAACTCCGCATCTCGGGAAAAAATACTACTGGATAATCGAGGATCCAATTCCAAGACCTTCTCTATACCATTCCTCTGTAAACTCTACCGAAATTCTCGCAGGGATTTAACATCTTCTACCATCCTATACCCTTCTATAGCCTCTTATAGCTAGGAGTTGTCTCTCAAATCCTTGACTCTAGTCAAAACTCTGCCGAAGTCAAGACTTTTCATCCTACTCAAATATCATCAAAATTCAACCCGGAGTTCTGCCAAAGTTCTCCAAATCACTGCATAATCAGTCCCAAACCGGCCCATCGGAAAAACCCAACCACAAGGAAAGGTAAACTGAGGATTCTAGGATCCTAAGCCCAAATTTATTGCAGTGATTGATTGCATCATAAAGCATCCGTTCGTGATTACGGTTTTCTTTTAATGAACAAACGCAAGGATACTCTGTAAGTATACCCAAGCCCTATATTGTTTACATTACGTAAGGTATGTTGTTATATAAAGAAAGTATGTAATAAAATATACCCTATGTATACACACTAATGTGAGTCATTTTATGATATGTCATTGTAATGTTGGATCAATGTCGTGAATAAACATTTTTCCCGGACCCGTTTCTCTGTTAATTCCTGGTTGTGAGCTGAACCTGGTAGTGACTCTGAAACTATATTTGAAAATGATTCGCTATTAGGCGAGGGTTTTCAACCCTTTTCAAACCAAGTATTTTGGCATATCATAGCCACCCTAATGTCTTTTTGATGCGAGATACGAGGTATTTAGACCTCGATATCTAGGCCTCAGGCTCGATTTTGATGTAAGAACTCCCTCCCACTGTGAGTATGTGCCGTGATAGGCAATCCATGTTCGCCCTCCAGGCCTGTGGTAGTTAAATCCTTTTTAACCTTCTCTTTCGCCCGCATAAGTTTTTGGCGATTCCCAAAGACGCACCACCGGCGACGAGGGGAGGGGAAAAAGAGGTTCACCCACTCATAGTTTTGGCGACTTCACTAGGGATAAAAAGTTTTCAAAACTGATTTTTGAAAAATTACTTTTGAAAACTGTTTTCGGCAAAATGAAGAAAGCGACATTGATCCAAGTGATAGATCATAAAATGACTCATACAAAGATAATTAAATGATTGCATCTGCATATTGCATGAAGGTCCCCATGTCCTTCACAGGCTACAAATGCTCCTTATGCCCCTCCAATATTGTTTGCATAGGCTTGGTGTCGCTTGGATATGCCAATTTCTCAAGGGCGAAAGTCTATGTAAACACTTTGCGTACACTTAGCGGCTCGCTTTTTCCTGCCAAGGTGATTGGGGTCAGTTATATCTAAATAGTGAAAGGATCTCTTTCAACGTGCCAACGTCATAAGGGTTCAATTAGTTGGATGCGCATTATACCCTTACCCTATTCTTAA
>CAOJBJ010383746.1:0-11581 GCA_948291685.1 Euphorbia celastroides | reverse complement strand
GCCAAGGCCGGCTCATCGGTCCCAACTTCTGCTGCTGAGGCTCCAGGGGCCGCCGCCCCCTCTCCCGGTGCTGCCACCAGTGGGGCTGCTGCTGCTACTCCTTTCATTGGGGCTGCTCTTCTCTCTTTTTTTGCATTTTATTTGCACTAATTGGAGTTCCATGGGAGGTTCAACTTATATGACATGAAGTATATGATTTGGTTCCAAGACCAAATATAGGCAATGAGTATTTTATCTGTGATTTCTTTGGATTTTTTTGTCCTTTAAATGTAATATTTGTTTCATTTTTCTGTTTTCCATTTAAGGGGAAGCAAATCCTGTTGTTAATTATAAAATTATTTCAATATTTAAGTACATGTTACACCCTTAACTACATTACCAGACAATCTGTTTAAGTTCTTAATTTCTTCAAGATGGAATACTAATCATGCAAAATGAATCCGAACAATTAACTAGAATTGCCTACCCAGGATGTTTCAAAAAGCTATATTTTGGAGCTTTCTAGTGGACAACATATCTCAGCCTTGGAAAAGCAATAGCAAACCAACTCTAATTGTTCAGTATTAAAAGCCAAAATCTGTCATCTACTGCTAAAATTTGTTGCTTTAAGAAAAGTTTAAAAGAACTCTTTTGCAGCACACTATGAAAATAATATTGAAGTGGCCCTTGTGGCATTAGGGTAGTAAATGAGTCGAGTTGTTCAAGCTCAGCTCGATGTACAGCTTGATAAAAGCTCAACTCGATTCAACTCATAAATGAACAGATAATGAACTTGATTCATAAACTTAAACATGAATAAGGCAAAGCTAGACTCGAAAAGCTAGTGAACAAGTTCGATTAAAAACTCACAAACACATTTTAGTTCGACTGATAAAAAGCTCATGAATTAACTCGACAATATATTTGATATATAAAAATAAATTCCTAATAAAATAAATATATGTGTATTAGATTCAAATAAAATGGCAATAGACCCAATCAAACATATATGAGATTAAGTAAACTAATTTAGTTACATATACGAATTGGATTCATTTTAATTTTTAATGTTAGAGAGTTTCTTCTCAAAACTAATTTAGTTCATAAACAGCTTATACATTTATTCATGAAGAAACTCATTTATTTTATTTACGAATATATTTACGAACAAATTACGAACTATTCAAAAACTTTTTATTAAAAACTCGATAATAAATGAACATTGTTAAATGAACAGTTCATGAACATACTTTGAAGCTCCAAATAAGCATGAGCTCAACTCTAGTTGAATCGAACATTAAATGAAAAAAAGTTTTAACAAACCAAAGCTCGGCGAGGCTCGTTTACATTAATATGCCCATGAGAACCCAAACACATCAACATGATAAACTATAAAAAAAAGCAATCATGAAGTATGTTAGACAACAGAGCTACAAATCAAAAGTATACAAATCACCCTGTAAAACAAGTTTATAATTTATGATCTCCAATCCAATCAAACAACACTCAGCAATCAGCATACATACATTTCACTTCCTCACAGTAAAAATAAATTAGCATCAAACAATCACCTGACAATCAAGTCCCTTCATTAAATTTATGCTGAGACATGAGACTTTTAGTCAACCAGATTGCAGTCTCTCTAGAAGACACCATTTCTTCACCAAACGGCTTTAGAACACCAGCAAGCTCATCAATTTTGTCCTGTTTAAGCAACCTTGCACAAAGCTCCAGCAGAGATTCTAAAGCATCGGCTCTTTGTAAACCCGGATTCTCCCACTCCTGCTTGTTCTCTTCAGCATGCATTGCAGCTATTTTATTCAGTATCGACATGTTAATTGCAGCCCGATTCTTCTTGTCTACCTTTGCCTCGGTTTCATTGCTTCCAGATGATAAGCATTCAACATGAGTGCCATCTGTGTAAACATCAGGGCTATGAGGCTTTGAGGTCTCGCCTTCCTTTACTTGAGCTTCTTTAACAGCTTTCTGGCTGCTTAATACTGTTTCGGGTTCATCTTTACCGGTCACTATTCCAATTTCAACCTCTTGCAACTGCTGATTATGTTCAGATGTTGGCACTATTTCACTTGCATTCTCTGAGGTTAACTTAAGTTTTGCAATGTCTTTTGGTCCGTTGCAAACACTGGTTTCTGAGTCGGTGGAACTGTCCTTTGGACCAGTCAATGAATCTGATGTTTCCAATGGAAAGCTAGTGTGATCGACCCTTTTGGTCTCGAGGCTAGCTCGAGGTGGGTTGCTTTGTTCTGCAATGGTGGTTCTTGCAGATGGAAGGTCGATTTGAGGGCGCTTTTTAGGCGTAGTTTCCCTGTCCCTGCTATCTTTGGTGGCACTAGGTGAGATGGGAAATGACTTTCTCCTTGTTTTCTCCTTTGGATCGCTTACAGGCTTTATTGGAAGAAACACAGTTGAAGCGTTCTGGCATTTGAGTAGATAGGGTTTCAAATGGGTATGCCTCAGTAGTTCTGCAGCCTAAAGATTGAAACTTTCAAGCATCAGAATAAGTATTGTGTTGAAAAAATAGATGTTAGATACAGGGAAGTAAAACTCACTGTTGGTCTATGTTCGGGGCTTTTCCTTAGCATGCATTTAATGATCTGTTTGCTGTGAAATTGAATCAAATGCACTTACAATTAGGCCATTTTTTGTGAATATGCAAATGTAAGAATCGAAAGGCGAGAAATTAACTTACAGTGAAGAGGAATGGATGATGGGGAGAGGAGAAATGGTGGATCTGTTTATCTTATTGATCAATCCAGCCATATCCTGTCCACAATTACTTAGGTCTTAGTGAAACAATGCCAAACATAATTAAGAAAGTAAAGTATAGCTTTGGGTTGTACTCACAGGAGCTCTAAATGGCGGTTGCTGAGCAGCAATTTCAAACATACAGCAGCCTGAAACACCAAAAGGACGTCATTATTTGTTACTCAGAAGATTCCAGAACAACAAAATTCAGATTCCTCACCAAGAGACCAAATGTCGGATTTGTAGCCATAAGGTATATCTGCTAGAAGTTCAGGACACATGTACTTTGGAGTTCCCACAACCTGATAAACAGTAGCAAAATCCAGTTTTTTCAGAAAAAGTTATAACAGTGAAAATATGAAAACAGAAGATGGATATAGCATGTGAAACATAGTACCGAAGAAGCAAGGTCTTCTGTGTTCATCAGCTTCGCAAGTCCGAAGTCACCTGTTAAATCCATTCAATACAAGGAAAAGCAAAATTAAGACCTAAAGGCGAAACTGAACTTGATAAAAAAAAATCCTTCTACTTTACTCGTTTTTTTACCTAGGCGAACATCATTGTCCTTGGTAAGAAATATGTTGGATAACTGGAAATCGAAAGGCTTATATCAGAACCGGTAACATTCACAAGATTACTCGGGATACTAAAATGAGCATAAAAAAGCACCTTAAGATCTCTGTGAAGGACACGGTTAGAATGCAGGTAGTCCACAGCAAGCAACAGCTGAGTCAACCATTTACAGAGTTTCTAACAACCAAAAGACAATAACCATGTTGGTAATGAGCACATTCAAACAATTCAGTCATAGAAAAATAATAAAAAATCACCTCTTCCGGGATAAATATGCCTCTAGCTTTCTTTATAATCCCAGCCCTGGCAATGGCAAAAAGTTGAAATCAATTCCACTCAAGTACTGTATAAATCAAATTTAGAAAATGACCTCTCAAAATTCAGATAATAAAGTTTAAATCCACGGTTACTTACATGTCTCCACCTTCACAGTAAGTGGTTACTATGCATACACAATTTCCCTGCACAGCAAAGAGTTTTTTCCATGAGACACTAGCAGGTTTCGCTTTAAACTCTCAACACAACTAGTTGTCACTATATTATTTATATGAAGACAATTAAGTTATGAGATTACCTTGTCCACCCAAGAATCTTTATACTCCAAAATATATGGGTTATTCAGTTTTGCAATCAACTCCATCTGCAACATAGATCAACATTTATTTTTAACCAAAAGCAGAATCTCATATTTTAAACCACGACATAGACACGAAAAAAATAATGGCTATCATGGAGTAAGAATGCCATATTCAGTTGTATTTCTATTTTGGTCTCAATTCCAATGTTTCTCACTCCCAAAGTACTACTAAAACAGAATTTTGTATGATGAGTCCGTAGTTGCCAAATCAATATTTCCATTGAGAAATGAAATTCAAATATCCTAATCCCAAATTGAATCGAGTTGTAAGATTTGGTTAAAGTTCATAAAATCACAAAAATAGACCATTTAACATGTTTGACTTGAGATATCACCATAGTTCAGTCAAGATATGCAATTTCAATATAAAAAATTATATTAACCAAACTACTGCTTGAGCTTCAAACCTAATTCAAATATAATCATTATAAAATAAAATTTCCATCATTGTTCGTCACTACAGAACTATCACGCCATCACTATCACTTTCTTCTTCTTCCATATTTCACTTCCTTCTTTATATATACATATTTAATTGATTCATTTCCCCTCATAAATTTGAATCAATTTGTGGGTGAATTGAATGAAATTGTAAGATTCGTGGCCTATTCGGGTGAATTTAGATTCACCTTATAGATTCAAAACCAATTTGAGTGAACCGAATCAACTCGTACGATGATTATAGTGTAGTCATCAAATCAAGCCTAAAAGAGATTGTTGCACGCAGCATCATAAGCATCAAGAATTAGCAACAATATGGATTGCTGATGAATGTAGCTATCTTAAAACTAAAGCATGAGCATTAATGGTTTGAAAACTAGTTATTAATTTATTGAGAGAGATAAGATGATGGACATCACAACAAACAAATAAAATGTCAACAGAAAAAGCATATAAAATTACACATTCCAGCAATATCAACATCAAATCCATTTTAATATCCCACAGAAAAAAGAAACATATAAGCAATTCTCTCAGAATAAATTCTTGCTAAAGAAAACAGAAGACAACCTCTTGGTGAGCTGTGCGTTTGAACTTCTCAGTTTGCTTGGCCAACCGAATCTTCTTCAATACATACCTACAACACCAACAAAGGAAACCATAATTTACCCAAATAGAAAAAAGGAATTCAGTTATGGAAGTTTAACAGTGAAGACGACGGTAATTAGCAGACAAAAATTCGTGCCGACATGAATTCCAACCGCACCCAGTTCAACAATTTCTATGTAATCTACGGTTTTGGCACTTGAGCAAAAAACCCAATTGCATGAATTTGTAAAAATCACATGAGCACAACAAAAAAAAACAGCTGATTCTCCTTTTGAATGAATGATTTTGTCTACAGCTAGTCTAATTTAAAAAATACCCAAAGATCCACAAACGAAAAGAACAAGAAGAACAGCAGCTTACTTCTTATTTTCGGTTTTGTGAAGAACAAGAAACGCAGAACCAAAAGCTCCTCTCCCAATCTGCTCAATCACTTCATAATCTTCCATCTTGGACTTAACTTCAGGGGGATTACTTGTCTCCATTTACGACCTTCAAGGCTCGAAATTCGAAGCAAAAATAGGTCGCCCGGATCAGAAATGTTAGAGAGGAGAAATTTGGGAGCAAAATGGAAGAGGAAAAGGGCTTACAGAAACAGCTCGAAGAGGGATAATTAATGAGTAGCTAATTAATTGAGTGATTAATTAAAACAGAAGGAATTGAACGGAGAGAGACCAGAAGTAACCCTGGAGAATGAAAGCGGGGGGCCTTAAAGAAGAGTAAAGCTACATTCCATAATAAAGAAAGAAAGTCAAGTAAAGCGACTCTTTCACCACTAATCAATACGACTTTGATTACCCACCTAAAAGCTAATTAGGGAGAAGAAACTGCAGACATTGATAAAAAGTTCAAGGCTTTGGAATGGGTAGTTGATAAATTCCACCAACTACTCCTACAATCAAGTGAAAGACTTTGCTTGCGTTTACAGATTCATTGAGAAAACAGGTCATTTGATTTGCAGGGAATGTTCCAAGTTTCTTGTTACATTTCTTGCAACTTCGTTTTCGTTTTATTACTATTGTTTTTAATTCCTAATTTTGTAGTGTCGCCTCTTAAAGTCGGATTAACCTTGTTTTTTGCTGTTGTAATTGAACGAGGTCGGTATAATAATACTATATTCAGGATAAGATTGCATTGTATTGTACTACACTTTCTGTTTTTTTAAATGATTTTTTAATCAATTTTCTTTGTTTTTTTAAGTATCTTTCTTACCTTTTAAGGTATATATTTACTTACTTCTTTCAATTTTATTCATAGTATTTATTATTCTATTAATTATACACTATTTATTTATATTCATTTTATTAGATAGACTTTCACATTAAATAAGAGTAAATGAATAAACTCATGTCTCTAATTAATGTTTCTTAATTTTAGAAACAATTTCTAAAAGGTCACTTAAAAAAACAGAGGGAGTACTAAATTGACATCTCACCTTCCGGATCTTTGTAATTTATTGTTGGCAAATCAATGAAAAGAATTTTTTTACTTATTACATAGACTCACATTAGTTACATTATTTCTTTTAATTTTTCCCCTTTTTCATATCTAAAACGGTAATAATGAAATATTCAACTTATAATTTAGTCATATGTAATTTTTTTCACCTCTCTTAACAAATATATTTAATGTGATTCAATCTTAATTTTCATTCCATGATCAGCATTGTCAACCGAACTACATCTTATAGATACATCATTTCTTTGCTTAAAATACAGTTCGTATATAGTTACAGGACATCATTTTAACGTTTCAGTATATCGCATCTACTTCCATAAGAAATTGCGTCGTGTAGGACATATAATAATTAACCGGGCAATTACATAAATACATAGAAGCTCAAAGGACCAGAAATGAATTTTTGCTGTTCTCATTGACGGATGTTGCTTATATGAAAAGTTGTATTTATATTATGGTGGCACTGAGGACAACAACATGATGGAAGTGGACATTAGTTGAAGACATCAACAGAAATTTTTCATTATAATACATTAGCATACTTGGGCATAATTACACCGGTTTGATGAGAACTCATTAAAGAGACCTAAAACACTAATTTCAGGGTTTTAAACAAAGCCAAATTTGTGGCCTACTCTTTAATTGTGATGTTGGGTGGACCAACTCGGGTACAATTCTTGGTAGACAGTTTTGGTTGTTAAACTCTTGAAGAAGATAACCCAATTAATTAATTGAGAACCACTCAATTATTTAAGACAATCATGAAAGGTTAAATGTCATAATGGAGTGCCTAATGGGGAAGTTGTACCAAGTGGGAAAACTAATGAATTTCTCCTCGTGTGAAGAATCAAAGAAACTAGTCAATGGGTGCCCACTCAATCAAACCATATCTTAAAAATGGAATTCAATAGAATTTGAGGTTACGTTTTGGTCCCTACTATAATACTATATGGTCCTAAAATGTAATTTTTTGGGATAAAGGCTACAGTTTTTGTATTTTTGTCTATTCAATAAAACATTGATTTGAACCATGAATCAGTTGCTAACGCAGTGAATTATATCATACAACCTGCAATTCACCCATTTAAAGACACCTCTTTTTTAGATAAAAAAAATAAATTCACCTCTTAAATTTACCAAAAAGAATGAAATATTTTGTATATCAAATTGTCTTTTTTTATGTAGTTATTAACTTTTCCTGTTCAAAGCGAACTTATAGTCCATATTAGGAATAAAAAGAAGATATTCATAAGAAAAAGGAATAAAAAGAAGATAATTTTGATGTCCACATCTCTTAAAGCCTAACATTATGGTCTGGAATCAAGAGGCCCACATAATTGCATAATCAAAGTCCCATTGCTTGATGCTAAAAAGAGGAGGATGAGAAATCAAAGACTAGCACTCATAATATTAGATCTAGTTTAACAAAACATCTTCATTTTTTTACCATAATTAGACTAAAAATCTTCACAGATTGCACAGAAACAAACTCACTATTAACAAACGATTAAGGTCCAACAGCCATGTTTAATGGTGCAACAAGTTACTTTTCCTTGGATTTCTTGGTGTTGGAGGCCTTTCGGCTATCAATTTTCTTCTGTAAAGCTTCAAATTCTTCTTCTGTGGGTTCGGGAGCTGCACTAGTGCTTCCACCATATTTGGACAGCATTGATGAAAACATGGATTCAAACCGGTCTTTTCTTTCACTTCGTCTCTGAGATATCATAGCAAGTAGTTCTCCCTCTGCCTGTTTATTTGATCTGAGACAAATTCATATGAAAATTATAACCAATGAACATTTGATGGATTTGAAAACAAAGCACGAGTTGATATAACTCATGATGCCTTCCTCTTTAAAGGACTTGTTGGAGGTTTTGTTTTGGAAACTTGCTTAGCCCATTTCTGGTAAACTTTGGTTTCTTTCAATTCTCCTGTAAATGATATCGAAGATAAGACAAATCAAGACAACAAAAAATGAAAAGCTCCCAGTCGTACATCAACAACCTCAAACCATAATAAGGAATCAGGCTCAAACCTCTAAAACTGAATTGACTTTTCATATGAAAAGATCGAGATTGAAAATTTACCTGCAGAAATTGCCTCATCAAGCAAATCCTTGAATCGGTGTGAATCAAGCTTTGGATCAGAACAGAGCATCGAACAAAAAAGCCTGACAAAAAAAAACTATGCAATCATACAAGCATATGCCTAAACAAGAGGAACCAGGGTTTTAATTGCTTACCTGTCCATGTTACCCTTATATTTCTTATAGAGATCGATTAAATCTTTTTTCTCAGAATCAGACCCCCTATAATTTGCTTCGAACTCTTCTATGTCAGCTTCAGTCAGCTGAAATTATGTACAATCTTCTGCTGAGGGGAATGCCCCAAAAACTAATGCATGAAATAGCGAATAATACATAAATAGAAATAGTACCTTCTTGTACATGCTTCTGAAATACTCTTTCAAGTTTTGCACAACATCCCCAGCAAGATCCTTCTCAGCAAAAGAATCATAAATGAGAAAAGGCGGAAAAATAAGAATTCCTATGGAAGTAAGTAAACTCCACAAGAAAGTACAAGCACCTCTCCTTTTTACCAATGTAAAACAAGTTCGTCATTTCCTTCACATTACTAGATGATCTACCACATCTAAAATGAAATGAAATCTGAAACTCATAAAGCATTTTAGTTCACCATTGCAGACAGAACTGTTGTTTATTGAATAACATGATTTCCTTATCCTATAATGCTGAAAGTAGAACAAACAAAATTCAATTATGACAAACACCCTATGATCCAAGAAACTACCAATTCGAATGAGTGAACTTATCTACAAGTGCAACTTACAGCATCATCAACACACCCAGTTTGATCATAGACAGCCCTTTTCTCCTCATCACCAAGAATAGATATCACCTTTTGTAATTGCTGGAACTTTTCTTTAGCATCCTATAAACAAGACCAAACAGCAGGTCATAACAGAAACATAAAATTAATGAAACAAGAAGCAACAAATTCAGTGGGAAAATCACCTCATCATCGGGATTTTTGTCAGGGTGTAGCCGCAATGCCAATTTATAGTATGCTTTTTTTATTTCTTGTTGAGATGCTGTCCTCTCAACACCAAGTACCTGCAGGAAGTGAAGCAGAAAAAGATTAACTTAAAAAGAAAAGCATATAACAAAGAAACATAAGCCTGAGCCAAAAAAAAAAAAAAAATAGGGAAACCAAACACATATACAAACAAAAAATTTGTGAAAATACCACTAGTATCACTCATTTAGTGGAGCAGGTAAGACTGAAAGAATGTAAATTTCATCTTCCAAACCCTAGGGTCTCGGAACAGAAAGGGAACCTTTACAGCTACATAAAAAAAGTTTATGCATCATAAATGCAAAACACAGACGACCCTTCTCTTTCCTATTCACTATCATGTGATCCATTCATATAGCAACACGACATACATAAATGCTCTTTGTTCATAACACTATACTTAACCTAGCAATCATAAGCATGCAGTTCGGTTGTACTCTTACATATGATTCCACAATCCTCAAACATGGATTCGCCCCCTCACGATTTTTTTGTTAATGAATACTATTGCATGAAGACAATTGAGGAAGACAAACAATTATCTATCCTCTACCATGATACTCAAGTAAATGATCTTGTCCAAGTCCTAATCTCAAGAGGAACACAATTACCATCTTAAGAGCTAAGACAATGAATTTTGCCAGGGAGAAAATTTTGGAGACAGACTTATTTACTTGAGCAGTTTTGTCATGAGTGTATCTCAAATAAAATACCTGACCACTTTTTGACACAGGCTGACATTTATTGTCTTTGCAATAAAAAGTATATACATAATATAATCTTCCAACACAGTACATGTGTGTGCTCAACCATAATACATGTTAACGTTTCACTGGGGTTCTACAGGGGTTTAACCTAGCCAGGCTAAACCAGCCTCAAATGTGAGATTATGGCATGTGGCGAGAAGCAAAAATAAGAAATATAATGAAAGCAAGATCAGTCCTTCGAAGTTGAATGAAAATTGTGGTTCAAATGTGAACTTTGTGGAGAACATAAAACAATATAAAATAAACAGAAAGGAAATGTCAAAAAGATTAATTCAAGTTCAGTTCATGAACTACAACCCAATTGTGATCATATGAAATTAATTCCACTAAGACGAATTATGTTATGATCTCAAGACCTCAAACTGTCTCAAAGGCAAAATTAAAAGATAAAGTATTTAATAGAAGAGCATAACTGAAATTCCAAACAGAAGATTTTCAATCAACGTTGATGTTCAAGAAGACAGCAGATCTACAAACAAGATGAACTATGGCTTTAAAAAATCCAAAGAAAACACTAAGTCCAACCCACTTCAATACAACACATAACTGGAGATATCGAGAAAAGATAGACAGAGAAAGTTGGTACACCAGCTTAAGTCAGTGCTTCATTGATCTCCGTTAGTGGATTTTAGTTGCATTACCACACACATTAATTACAGAGCAAAAAGGAAAAACCTTCCAGATGCAACTATAATATACTTCACAATCAGTTAACACAATCACTTCTAGAGACTTCACGGAACAACTCTTCCAAGAAGCAGCAAAGCCGTCAACTAACATCCAGGTTAGCTCAACGCGGAAAGAAACCTAACTCCTACAACTTATCATTGGAAACATTCAATTGCACAAAAGACATTTAGTTACCATACTAAAAAATATGTTCTTACAGAACAGCAGCAAAAAACCACTAAGACAACGAATTTATAACCTGAAAACCAGATAAAAGACTCCGCCAAATCAAGCACTAATCTCAATCCAAATATGGCTATAACAAACAGACCCATCTCCGATTGAATAGCCAACAATCAATCCATAACTAAAACATTATGAAAAACCAAATTGTATCAATTAGCACCTCATACAAATTCATGTGATTTTGGGAAGATCGATTGAGATCATCCTGGTGTTCATCGTCTTCCGTTTCAACTTGTTGGGTTTCCTCATCGGCTGCTTCTTCAACGGGAACCCTAGATTTCCTTTTCCTCGCCATTGGAGCGCAGGAAGAGTAGAATAGAGAATAATATGAACAAATTGAGAAA
>CAOJBJ010383375.1:0-12355 GCA_948291685.1 Euphorbia celastroides | reverse complement strand
TTTTAGTATTACCATATTCGAGCAATATGATGTTCCCATCTATTATATATGTGCATTTTTCTAAACAAAATCATAACACTTTACGAATATAAAAAGAATTGTAAGTGGAGTGGGCAATCATTAAAGTGAATTTGTCGGATTGAAACTTTGAATTTAGATTCCTCTTTCAACTAGAAGGAGCAGAGCTTATTCCACTCTACAACTGATTGCTTTCTCAATTTCAGCTTTCGTGAGATTTTTGCCATCTTGATAGTAATTACTTGTATCTTTGTAGATATAATTGTGATTAACTATTTACTTATTCAAGTTTCTTTGCAGCAGGTGCAGTAAATTTATTGGATCTCGGTCTCCAATGTACTCATTGGTCAACAGTACCATTGATATGTGTAATTCTTGTTTTTCACTGTAAACAGATCATAACTTGCCAAGTTTTATATACTTTTCGATAAACATATCTATTATCGTCACTTATATGATCATTTAATTCACCATGTACTGGGCAGATGCAAGAAAACACTGAAAAGGAAGATGAGAAAGATGCAGCAAAGGATGCGATTATATTCCCTCGCCTCAAAACTATGGAATTTGCGAAAATGGAAAAGCTTCAGATTTTCTATGATGGAAATCATTCCATTTTACTGCCCTCATTAGAATCGTTGTCAATCTTTCAATGCCATCACTTGAAAACCTTTTCCAACGGATTGATTGAAACCCCATTGCTTGAACGAATGCTAATAAATGGAAACTGGTATTGGGGCACAGAAGATCTTAATGCAATTCTGAAGAATTTGAAGCGGTAATGCAATCTTTTCATTGAAGTTACATACATGAGGTGTTTTTTAGTAGTACTATATTGGAGCAATATTCAAAAAATGATCCCATCTAGATATGAATATCTATATTGATTCAACATGTTCACAGTTGTTTCTAACTTTCTTTGTTCTTATGTATAAACTTGGCAGGGAAGGATCGACGATGGATCAAGTTTAAGACCATGAAATTCAAGTTACTAAATAAGGCTGTATTTCAAGTGTGATCTATTAATTCACGTGTATGTGTGTTCCCTAACTGATTATTTTAACTATCGATGTATGTTTCTATTAAGCCGCACCGGATTAAGTGAGTGATTGAAAACTTATTCAACCGTTGTTTTTTACTTGTTTGGCATCAATTAGGCATTCAAGTGTTTGGTTAAGATTTTGTACAACTACTTTTTAGATATATGAGCCAATTGTGTGAGTTATGTGTAATTCTTGCTTTTGATGTAAGTGTCTTATTGCCCATTGTGTTAGATTTAGCTTCTTCTGTGGAACTGTCAAGATTGGAGTTAAATAACAGTCCGATGGCAACTATTACACCTTTAACCCATTGTCTGGAGTCCCAATGTTTTGAGAGAATTCAACCTATTCTATGGATAAAATTGAAGAAGGAGCAGAGCTTATTCCACTCTACAACTGATTGTTTTCTCAATTTCAGCTTTCGTGAGATTTTTGCCATCTTGATAGTAATTACGTGTATCTTTGTAGATATAATTGTGATTAAGTATTTACTTATTCAAGTTTCTTTGCAGCAGGTGCAGTAAATTTATGGTTGCGGAATATATATCTGTTAACTAATCGGTGAGTGAATTAATTAGTATATATGTTGTGATTAATAGAATACAAAACATGCATAAGACTTATTGTTGATATCTATAAAAATCCGTAATGGGGATGAGGTTTAACTTAGCCTAAATTTTGATGTTGCAGATATTACAATATTGATAAGACTTATTGGTAATTGATTGGGAAGAATGTACTTTACAAATGAACTTTCGACGCTTACTAAAGAGAAATTTAACGATGATTTGTTGGATCAACTGGAGGGGGTCAGTCGTAAGTATGAGGGTAAAAAACATATGCACCCATCAAAATACGTGTCGAGGCTATCGATGGTCGGAAGTTTATGTTGTGCATTGCGTTGGAATTTTGTCTGGGATTTTTGGTAACGGGGCTACCTCGATTGCGAAAAGACTTGCTACATTTGTAAAAGAAGAAAAGATCTTTCATAGGATTGCAATGGTAAGAGTGTCCCGAAATCCTTACTTGCAAGAAATTCGAAATGGCATCCTACAACAAATACAGCAAGAATGGATAAATGATTGTATTTTAATACTGGACGGGTTCTGGTGGGAGCTGAATGATGATGATTTGAAAGCAATTGGAATTCCTTCACCTAGCAGAAGTTTCAGAATTGTCTTCAGTTCAAGAACTGAAAATATGTGCACAAAAATTAGAAACAGTCTAATCTTTCACATCAATCTTTTGGAGGATGAAGAAGTGATAAGGATTAAGAAGGCTGATATGAAGGTTTTAACCTTAAACCAACAAAGAGGGGGTTTTCAGGCTAGAACTCGAAGGAAAAACAGGGTTTTCCTAAGGGATTCTCAAGCTAAACTTGAAGGGTTAGAACCCGAAAATAGAGAGAAAATTCTCAAGTTTGAATATTTGATTGATAAAAGTTGTCTTACAAACGAACATAAGGGGTATTTATACCCAAATATCAAAATATAAAGCCAATAAGATAATATCACTTGTCAACTAATAATACAAAACATCAACATCACCAAGATCTCATTGGATCTCGGTCTCCAATGTACTCATTGGTCAACAGTACCATTGATATGTCGCTATCCTTGGACTGCTGTGCCAGGCGTCCCAGGCGGACCGGTCAGTGCGTTGGAATGGGTGTTGCTGATGTAGGGCCTTCCATGCTTGCGTATGTCGCTAAGAAGCGCTTCAGGCGGTTCGGCTCCAAGCGGTAGGGTGTGTGGTTGAGGCGGTCTGGAGATGTCCTCATCGTTCTCCCATTCTTCCAAAGAGTTGGACCCCAACGGGCCATCGGGGTAGGCTAAGGGCGCATCCTCCTTGTAGGCGGTCAAATCTCTAACATTGAAAGAGGGAGACATCTTACCTAGCCACAAAGGTAGCTCGAGACGGTAGGCGTTGGGACTGAGCTTCTTGACAACCCGGAAAGGACCATACTTGCGGGGTCTCAGCTTGCTGTTGGTAGCATGGGCGAGTCTCTCTTTGCTTAAGTACACGAGGACTTGATCACCCTCCTCAAATTTGATGGCTCGTTTGTGCTCATCCGCTCTCTCCTTCACCTTGGCATTGTTCTTCTCGATTCTTTCCTTGACATCGGCATGAACCTCCTCAATCTCTCAAGCCATTCGTTCAGCCGGTAGGTTGAGCCGGCCCTCCACCTGAACTCCAGCTAGATCCAACGAGTGGTTCGGGACCCGCGTGTACACAACCTCAAAGGGAGATTTTCCAGTGACCGAGTGAACAGCTCCATTGCACGCGAACTCAGCTTGGGCAATGGAAAAGTCCCAAGTTTTGGGCTTCTCCTTACAAATACTCCTTAATAAAATGCCCAAGGTTCGATTGACAACCTCGATCTGTCCATCCGTCTGGGGGTGAGCAGTGGTGCTAAACTTGAGCTCGGTCCCGATCAATTGCCATAGCGTCCTCCAAAAATGACTAAGGAACTTAGTGCCCCTATCTGATACGATGCTCTTGGGGACTCCATGCAATCTTACCACCTCTCGAAAGAATAACTTGGCGATGGCTGAGGCGTCATTGGTCTTTCTGTAAGCAAGGAAATGAGCCATCTTGGAGAACCTGTCAACCACCACGAATATCGAGTCCATACCCCTTTGAGTTCGAGGCAACCCCAAAACAAAATCCATCGATAAATCCTCCCAAATGGTATTCGGGACGGGTAGAGGCATGTGTAGGCCGATATTTTGAGACCCACCTTTGGCCGTTTGGCACACAAAGCATCTCTCTACAATGGTTGAGACGTCCCTCCTCATTTTCAGCCAAAAATACCGACTGCTAACCGCCTCAAATGTCTTGTTCATCCGAAAATGTCCAGCCAAGCTTCCACCATGCAAGTCACGAATAACTTTCTCTCGAATGGAAGTGGCAGGAAGGCACAACCGATTGCCCTTCATGAGATACCCGTCTAAGAGATGGTAATCCCCGTGGTTCAGGCGGTTTTGGAAAGCCGCCCAAATCTCCCCAAAATCCTTATCTCCCTTGTAACTCTCCTTCACATGCTCAAATGTACCAACCTCAAGGGAGATGGTTTTGAGAAGGTTGACCCGCCGGCTCAAGGCATCAGCCACCTTGTTCTGAGTTCCTGATTTGTGGACAAGTTTAAAAGGAAACTTGTCAATGAAGGCTGACCATCTGGCATGCATGACACTCCAAAATTGCTTATGACTTCCCAAATACTTCAGCGCCTGGTGGTCAGTGTACAAAACGAACTCTTGGTCAATCAAGTAGTGTTCCCACGTCTTAAGAGCTCTCACAATGGCATAGAACTCTTTGTCGTAGGTAGACCATTTCAGGCGGGCATCACTTAGTTTCTCACTAAAGAAGGCAATTGGTCTCCTCTCTTGCATCAAGACGGCTCATACTCCCAGACCACTGGCATCACATTCCACTCCGAACAACTTCTCAAAATTAGGGTAGGCCAACACGGGCGCGGTGCTAAGCTTTTCCTTGATTAAGGCAAAGCTTGCTTCTTGCTCATGATCCCATTGAAATCCTCTCCCCTTCTTCAAACATTCGGTCAAGGGAGCCATGATTGTGCTAAAGTTCCGGATGAACCGCCTATACATGGAAACTTCACACTTGTCCAACGTTACAAGGAGTCGGGCACTCCTTTATGGCCTTGACCTTCGAGTCGTCCACATGGATGTCCTCACTGCTCACGACATATCCCAAGAACACCACACTACTCAGCTTGAACTCACACTTCTTGGGATGAGCATACAACTGGTGTCACCTCAAAAGCTCAAAGACAAGTTTGAGGTGGTCCCAATGTTCCTCCTCAGTCTTGCTATGAATGAGGATATCATCGAAGTACACTACAACAAACTTCCCATTGACATGCTTCAAAGCTTGATTCATCAACCGCATGAAAGTACTTAGGGCGTTGGTGAGACCGAATGGCATGACCAGCAACTCGTACAACCCATCTCTGGTCTTGAAGGCAGTCTTCCATTCATCTCCGGCTCGAATCCTTATCTGGTGATAGCCACTTCTCAAATCAAGCCTCGAGAAGACTCGAGAGCCGGTGAGCTGATCCAACATATCATCCAAACGCGGTATGGGAAAGTTATTCCAAATGGTGATTTTGTTGATAGTTCGACTATCTACGCACATCCTCCATGACCCATCCTTCTTCGGTGTCAAGAGTGCTGGGACAGCACATGGGCTCAAACTCTCTCGAATGTGTCCCTTCTTCAATAACTCCTCCACTTACCCTCTCAAAATCTCATTCTCCTTGGGACTCATCCGGTAGTGGGTAAGTTAGGTAATCTCGCACCTGGCACCAAGTCAATATAGTGCTGAATGTCCCTTAGTAGTGGCAGTCCAACTGGTAACTCATCAGGAAAGACATCCCTGAACTCCTCAATCAACTCCTTCAATTCAAGCGGCGCTTTACTAGTCTCTCCAGCCGGTTCCATTGAGGCGGTAGCCAGCACAAGAAAGACTTGCTGACTTTCCTCGCACTCCTTCAGAAATGCCCTCTTGGTGCTACAAACAGCAATGGTGCTCCTTGAGCCCTTCAGGCAGTCAGACTTGAGAGGGTCAGAACATACTTCACCTTATCTTTGACAAAAGTGTAGGTATTCCTCCTCCCCGAATGAGTAGCTGGTTCCATTGAGGCGGTAGCCAGCACAAGAAAGACTTGCTGACTTTCCTCGCACTCCTTCAGAAATGCCCTCTTGGTGCTACAAACAGCAATGGTGCTCCTCGAGCCCTCCAAGCGGTCAGACTTGAGAGGGGTCAGAACATACTTCACCTTATCTTTGACAAAAGTGTAGGTATTCCTCCTCCCCGAATGAGTAGAATCATTATCGAATTACCATGGCCTCCCTAGTAAAATATTACAAGCATCATCTCAACAACATCACAATATACTTTATCAACGTACCTCCCAATTGAGATGGGCACCCGGCACCTCTGAGTCACTTTCAGTTCTCCCACGTTCTTGATCCAGCCAATACTATAGGGTTCCGGGTGGACTTCCGGAATCAAGCCAAACTTTCGGACAGCTTGTTGGCTAATGATGTTCTCTTGGCTTCCGCTATCAATGATCAAGGTGCACTTCTCCCCTTGCATGAGACACACGGTTCAGAAGAGTTGATTGTGCTGTCCCTGGTCAATCCGGCTCGACATCATCAACCTCTGAATGACGTAAACATTGTGTCCTTTTGCTACATCTCCTCCTTCAAGAAGCTCGCAATACACCTCCTCAACAACTTCTTCAGACTCTTTCTCCTCGCCATCATACCTCTCAGCCATATTAACAGCTTTCCTTCTCTAACATTCGTTCGAGCGATGGCCAGGCTCATTGCATCGAAAACACCTTATCGGAGCTGGTTTAGCATAGGGATTGCTTGATGCTCGAGGCGGCTTGGATCTCGAGGCGGTATTCTTCTTGGGATCTCCAGCCGGTGACTTTTCCCAAGCAGGGTTACTCCTACTTCCACTTGCTGCAGATTCGTTCCATTCAGGCAGCCTTTGGGAGCTCCGGATGGAACTTGGATCCCCTCCAGAGTCTCTAGGCCGGCTCAAATCCATCTCCGCTTTAAGCGCCAAATTTCGAGCGTCTTGAACACTCAATATCATTTGCACTCCAATCTTCTCCCTTAAGTTTTGCCGCAACCCATCAAGGTAATAGGACGCCTGTTGCACTTCTGTCTCGTTGAGACCGGCTCGAGCAGAAAGCCTCAAGAACTCAGCTGTATACTTGTGCACACTTCTTCCTCCCTGAGTGCATCGATTGTAGGCCTGATAGATGTATTGCTCATAATCAGGCGGCAAAAACCTCTCTCTCAACATCGCCTTCATCCTTGGCCAACATCTTATAGCTTCCCTTCCACTTCTCCTCCTTCGTTCATTGACTTGCTCCCACCATATTGATGCTCCTCCTTTCAGGCGGTAAGCAACTAGCTTCACCTTCCGGTGGTCCGGAACACCAGCATAGTCAAAGAACCTCTCAACCTCCGTGAGCCAATCTAAAAATCCCTCAATATCAAGGTCCCCACAATATGAAGGGAGATCAACCTTGATCTTGAACGGTTCATCTTCCTCCTCCTCGACCGGCTCGATGACATCCTCTCCCATGAGGCGGATTTCTCAGAAAGTCCTCGAGAAATTCATCCTCGGTACTCTCATCATCATTAACCCATAGATCTCCCTCATGCCTCACCTGGTAGGCTGGATTCCTCGCATGAACTGGTGGTGGTGCCACGCCGTGGTTGAGGCGGTCTGGATGCTCATTTTGGACAAGATTCTGAGCATTTTCTCCTACGGGGGATTTGCTTGGGGACGAAGAACTCCAATTAGCTCACGCCAAAAGTCAGCAAAACCTCCGGTAATGGCATCTCCCAAGCTTTGAATCTCGGTCCGAAGCTCTTGCCGAAACTCAGTCACTTGCATCTCCAACGTCTCCACACGTTCTTGAAGGCTCTTTTGGTTAACCATGGTTTCAATAGGAATTCCAAAGGGAAACTTTGGGCTCTTATACCTATTGATAAGGATTAAGAAGGCTGATATGAAGGTTTTAACCTTAAACCAACAAAGAGGGGGTTTTCGAGCTAGAACTCGACGGAAAAACGGGGTTTTCCTAAGGGATTCTCAAGCTAAACTTGAAGGGTTAGAACCCGAAAATAGAGAGAAAATTCTCAAGTTTGAATATTTGATTGATAAAAGTTGTCTTACAAAGGAACATAAGGGGTATTTATACCCAAATATCAAAATACAAAGCCAATAAGATAATGCCACTTGGAAACTAATAATACAAAACATCAACATCACCAAGATCTCATTGGATCTCGGTCCCCAATGTACTCATTGGTCAACAGTCCCATTGATATGTCACTATCCTTGGATTGTTGTGTCAGGCGTTCCAAGCGGACCGGTCAGTGCGTTGGAATGGGTGTTACTGATGTAGGGCCTGTCATGCTTGCGTATGTCACTGAGAAGCGCTTCAGGCGGTTCGGCTCCAGGAGTTAGGGTGTCTGGTTGAGGCGGTCTGTAGATGTCCTCATCACGAAGCCTGGGATTTATTTACAGAACTAGCCGGAAAATCTATGGCAGATTTGGATATAGAGGAAACAATAAGGATGAGTGTGATGGCTATCGTGTTTCCATCTTAACCATTGCTTCAGCATTAAAACACAAGCTCGTAGATGTCTGGAAGGATTCACTCTTAAGGTTACAAAGTTCAAATAAAAAGTATATGGCCTCCGACATGAAGAAAGTGTTTTCGTAGATTCATTTGAGTTTTGAATTGTTGAATGACAGAGAAGTCCAATTAATGTTTCTTATGTGTTGCTTGTTCCCTGAAGATTCTAATGTTGCAGTCGAAGATTTGGTCGTGCTCGAGAAAGCCCTGCAATTATTCAAGGATGCCTGTAGCATGAATCAAGCCAGAGATCGAGTTAACTGCATCATTCATAAACTAAAGAATTCATTTTTTATTGTTGATGGTGATGAAGATGATTTTGTCAAAGTGTAAAATATGTGTCGCGAATTCGGGTTATGGATCGCCTCCAAATTCAAACATCCATACATTTTAAGATGTGAAAATGATATGAAAGAGTGGCCGCTAAGGAAAACAGAGAGTAAATACTGCAGAACAATTTTGTTTATCTGTAAGACAATCAAGCAACACCCTGTTGATTTAGCATGTCCAAACCTTCATCTACTTCAGTTATGTTATGGGAGTGATTCAGCTCAACTTCCAAATGAAATATTTCAAGGGCTACAAAATCTCAAGGTTCTATTGCTGAGCATCCCTTCACTGTCGCAGCCACTTTCAGTGCTAAAGAAGCTTCGAGCGTTGTGTGTCACTGAGAGTATATCGGACAACAGGTATAAAAAACCACGGCCAAGGATCGGGGATCTGCTAGGTCATGAAATGAAGGATTTAGAAATTTTTTCATTTTCTACTGCAAGGCCATATCCTGATTTTCCAGCTGAGATAGGGCTTCTGCATAACCTGATGTTCCTCAAATTCAATGGAAAGAGACTCAAATATATTCCAGCAGGTGTGTTACCGAAATTGGAGAAACTTGAAGAACTGTATTTGCCTTTGGACTTCATCGGTTGGGGATGCAAAGAAGAAGGAGGCGAAAGAATGAATGCAAGCCTCAGCGAGGTTGAATCCCTTCAACTAACTGCTTTAGGAATCGGCATACCAAAAGGTTTGACTTTGTCAGAAAAGTTAGTAAGGAGCCTAACAAGATTTCATGTATTTATCGGTAGCCATGTTACTCCTGACTATGAATATGGAATCGGAGGGAATTCGAAGAAATTGCTGGAAGTATTCAATGTGGATGCTGATGATTTCACAGTTAGTTGGATCACTTATTTGGTGCTGAGATCTGAAAGCTTGAGACTAAAACAAGTGAGAAACTTGAACAACATTATCACCCGGCAATGGAAACTGGAAGAAGATCGAGAAATTGAGTTTCCACAATGGAAGAAGATATGTGTTAGTGATTGTAAAGAACTTGAATACTTAGTGGCAGGGCAGATTCCATGGACTAGCTTCTCTCAGCTTCAAAGTCTGAAGTTGTTTGGACTCTGTAATCTGAAAGAAATTTGGAATGGCCTTTACTTGTCAGAAATCAAAGGATCGTGCTTCAGCAATTTGTGTGAGGTACAGATAATGTTTTGTAGGAAGTTAAAATATGTGTTTTCGGTATCAATGGCTGCAGAGTTGAGACGACTACGGAGCCTACAAATATGTTTTTGCGATGAAACGGAGACAATTTTTCACAAAGTACAAATGAACAACGATGCCTATCAATCCTCTTCTTATTAATTAATTTTAAAAATCAGCAGTGAGTTGTATTTTAGTATAATCTCCACTTAACTGATTTGAGTCGCAGATTGCAACAAGTAGCAAAGAAGATGAGCCAGATGAAGCAAAGGATGCAATAATATTCCCTCAGCTAAAAACTATGGAACTTGCGTACATGGACCAGCTAAGGATTTTCTACAATGGAAATCATTCCATGATGCCTTCGTTACAGTCATTGTCGATCTTTTGATGCAACCACTTAGAAGCTTTGTCTTATGGATTACTCAAAACTCCATCGCTCCCTCAAATACAAATCAATGGAAATCGGTTTACAGTCACTGAAGATCTCAATGAAGAATTTATACAGGTATGCGCAATACAATCTTTTTCTTGAGGATTTACATTGAGTATACCGCACTCGAGCAATATCCGGAAGTTGTTTTTGAATTGCATTAGTTCCATATGCTCACAGTGTCTTCTTTTTCATTTTATTTTTTTTGCTTACATGTGAACTTGGCAGCTCAAGGATCAATCGAGTTAGCCACCGCAAAATTCAAGTCGCCAAAACAATGTTGTCATTTCTTTGTTGAAGTTTGTTTCTCCGATTGATTTTTTTCTTCAATTTTCCATGATGATGTGTCAAGAGTCATCGTCTATTTGGACTAGCTTATCTCAACTGAAAAGTCTGAAGCTATTTGGATTGTATGATCTGAAAGAAATATTGCATGGCCTTTGCTTGTCGAAAACCGAAGGATCATGCTTCAGTAATTTGCATTACTACAGCACACATTTTTCACAAGAAAGTAGTTGGAAAAGAATTCGACAAAAACATTATTAGCACTTGATATCGTGAATCCAATATCTAGTCTCCTTGGGTAACTGCAAGACAAGAACACCGTCAGGGGGACCGGCCGTTTCACCGGCGTGGCCTCTTCAATGGTTAAGTAAGATTTCGGGATAAGGTGTAGAGAGTGTATTGAAAATGTGGAGAGAAAGTTAACCTTGTTATCCAGATGAGCTGCCTTTTTATAGGGAGCTTGGAGAGGCCGGCGGGGACTAGTGGTGACGTGGTGCCTGGCAATGATGGGGTTTTGGCACGGTCTGACAGTTCCCTTGTGTTTGTCGGGCCACGTCACACTGATAGTACTGGTCCTTTGTACTGTCGTAACAGTATTGTCGAGTGGCACGGTGTGTACTTTCTCCGTGGCGCACACATTTGTCTCTATCGAGCTAGCTCTCCCCGACGGACTGGTGGGCTTTTGGGCGGCGAGCTCGGGGGTCCTCAGCGCGGGGTCTGGGCTCGAGCTCGCTAGAGGAAGACCCAGCTTGGGTATAACCGAGCTGTATTTGTAATGACCCAAAATTGGGCTAGATCATTTGCATCTTTAGCATGTTGATAAGTGGTTGATTTAGCATGCATTAGATGTACTTTGATTGATGCATGAGAGTTGATTTAAGTTTCGGGGTAAAAAGGATTGAAATCGGGTGTGAAAAGAGAGTTTCGGGCGAAATGGGTCGTTCGGGGGCAGGCCAGTGCACGATCACGTGCACTGGAGCGCACGTCGTGCACTGGTAGGTGATGGGGAGGTAGGCTGATGCACGTTGGCGTGCACTGGTGTGCACGTCGTGCACTGGAATGTGGTTTCTGGGCAGGAGACTGCACGATCTCGTGCGCAGGGAGCACGGCGTGCGCTGGAGAAAATTCTGCTTGGGCAGTTTTGTGTTTTGAGTGAAACTCGAGGGTAATTCGGTCTTAAGCCAAACCAAGTCTATCTTTAATGTGAGGTGGCAGAGTTTAAGAGGAATGGGAGAGTTTCATTTCCTCATTTTCCTCTTCTTCTTCTTCTCCAAAAGAACTCGTCGTTCTTCCTTGGGAGAAATCTCTCCAAACTGAAAATCCTTCGATTCCTTTAGTTTCTTTGAGGAATCTTGATCTTTGGCGACCGAGATTACCCTGGGTAGCTTCAATTCATGGAAAGGAAGCTTGGGTGAGGTTTATTGGAGGGCTTTAGGGTTGTGTGAATAGTAACCCCGACTCAAGGTGAGTTGAATTTCGGTTTGATTTCGGTATAGGTGTTTGAGAAATGGTATAGTGATTATGCTTTTGGCCCGAAATGGCCATTTTCTTGAAAACCCTTATAAATTGAGTTTCAAACTTGTAGAAGTTGGAAACTCTAGCAAAGGCGAGGGGAAGAGGAGTTGAGGGAGCCTCTAAGGAGCTTCTCGGGAGCGCAATAGAGGTTAGTGTACATTTCGAGTATTCGAATGCGATATTTTCGAATTCCTGAATATATGTGTGTGTGTTGAATGAAATGGTCATATCTTGAGTTATAAAACTCCGATTGATATGATTCAAAGTGCGTTGTGAAGCTAACACATATGTGAATGTGTTAGTTAAGTTTAATGATGATTTTATGGTGGTTTGGAATTCGGGAATTGGCCCGAATTGTAGGGTAAGATGCTGCCCTGTGTTGGGAGTAGC
>CAOJBJ010382675.1:0-12612 GCA_948291685.1 Euphorbia celastroides | reverse complement strand
TTTAGTCCAATAAAAGAATCATGACATGTTCCCCGAACCCAATCTCTGGTTACATTTTAGGGTTTTCTTAATTGACCTGTAATAATTTAATTAAGTGGCGACTCCTAAACACCAGGCTTCAAAAAAGGTCTAACTTGGTCTAAAACCAGTGAGCATTTCCATTTGCATTGAATCGTCATTTCCATCAATCTGGCGACCATGTTCACAACTCCATAATATCAACCGGTATCGTAGAGCTAGATATGAGGTGTCAACTGTAAAAGATAACTAAGTATCTTTCCCTAAATGCAGTTGAAGTCTAACCTCACTATAAATCAAAATATAGTTAAGAAGACTTTACTATGAAGGACAATAAAAAAGCAGAAGATTCATATAATTCTTACATAATAAGCTAAAAATAGAAAAAAAGACAAAAAAAGTTATTAGACTTTTTCCTCCCAATATAGAAATAGTGTCATAATGGAAGAGAGCTTCTTGAACAGAAGAATGACTGATATTTTTTGAATAACAAGTGAAAAGTTTTAAATGAAAATTAAGTGTTAGGAGTTAAAAAAGTGACGCTTCGAAAAAATAAATAATATAAGAAATCAATATAAAATAAGAAAAAAATTAAATAAAAACACGTGGTACACATATATTAGCGAGGAACTTATATATGTTATTGTAAACTCTTAGGATCCCATGATAAGACTTATTATTATGAAACACATATAATAATATAAATAAAGAAAACATAATAAGAAAAGTTCTACTCTAACTAAGAATACTTATAATAGTTACACCATGAAATATACTCTAATAGTTTGAAAGCAAATTTAACTTATAATTTTATATATTTACGTGCTTTACTCTTTATGCCTGTCACAAGATAACAGACACAATACACAATGCAAATAAAATGACCATACAAAAAACACATGTGGTCGGATAATCATGTATATGACATGGTATTAAGAAACACCATACGCGAAGCTAAACAAAAGAATGGGATTTTTCAGCTTCAAATAAAAACCATGTGATTATAATGGCTAAGACGATTAAAAATCAATTGAGTCTATTTGTCCTTCGGCTTGCCAATTATCCAGGGAACTGTGTCAACGACCTTTGAACTGTCGGCAAATTTAAAAGGGCAAATTATGATATTATAGTGTGAACTTTTCTAACTTTATTTCACTCAAATACTTAGGAAATTATAAATTTAAGTTTCAAAATAATTGATGAACTTTCCACCTAAAATAGTTCGATCTCTAATTAGTCTGCTTCATTGATGATGGTTGTTGGAACCCATTCCAAAAAAACTTGGAAAAAGTGAAAATTATGAGCTGAAAGTCATAGCTCAAAGTTGGCAGAAGCAAATTTTTCATCATCTTTAAAGGAAAATTTATAAGCCCAATGAGTAATCCAACTACTACAAAAGAGAAGAATCAGAAGAGAGAGATGTGTGAATTTGATAACACATTATTGATGTCTTTTTTGTGCCAAAAGTTATCATTTTCAAATAAGGTTCTCAACTTGGTCAACTTCCTACATACTTCTAGTGAATAAAACTTTCTTCATAAAATTGTCAACTTCTCACGTGCGAAACGTTTAAATACAAGACATTATGAGGTGATAACAAAAAACAACTATCAAAATAATCGGGTAGTCCATGCTACAATAATTACTCGAAATTAAATGAAGTATAATAATGATATGATTGTGTTTGTAAAAAGAAGCGTTTGTGTTCATCTATTTCAGATTTATTTATTGACTCTCGAGCTTTGCTTTGTACTCAAACATTGTAAATTTTAATAAAAAAAGGGAATGGTGTTTTGTAAGCAAGCGGGGAAACATTCCGAGATCCCGTCCCGAAATTTTCACCTTCCCTTTTATTTTTACTGTCGGGAAACAAATCGTTTCCCCGAGTTTTTTTTTTAAATAATGATATGATTGTATATGTTAAGTGATCGGATATGGTAACAGATATCATCTTCACCTCCAGCATACAATGGCTAGAATTACAAGTAAGCCTCTATAAAAGCGTCGTTATTACCATTGAAGAAAGTATTGTTAATATGAAATTCCTTATTTTTGTTCTCTTATTCATTTCTTTTACACGGTGCTTAAGAATACCCTAATATTTGCATCTTCCTCAACCAACATTAGTATTAATTAAAATTTTAATGGTTAGATGAGAGTGACATTTAAAAAACCCGTCTCTTCCTAAAATTTCCTGTGCGTAAGAGCTTTTCTAGCTCATTTAATTATCTTACTTAGCAAAATTGACTCCATCAACTCCCTCTCACTAGCTAAATGGACCAACATATCTTAATATATTTTCTCTAACTAACATATGTTTCCTTTCCGAATCCGATGATCACTTTGCTAGGTTCCACTATGCACTACACAATGCAATGCTATTATTTAAATTTAACAAGTTACCACTAGAAAACAGTTACATATGTTGTATAAGTTGCATCATATATAGAAACATATTGAACTAGAGATTAATATGAAATAGCTTAGCTTGGTTAAGACTATCCAACATACTTGCCACAGAACCAATTCCTGCCATAAGGCTAACACTAAAACAAACTAAGCTCAAAACCCGAAAACCGATCCATTGGAAACTCCATTTTCTGACATTGGTCTGCTCTGCATACATCTTCAATGGGAAATGAACCGATAATGGCCAAAAGGAAATAGCTCCAAGCACACCCAATATTCCATTGAAGAATGGAAACATCATTGCAATTACGGTCGTCAATATCACAAACAATGGGCGCATTAGCAGCTTACTTAGTGTAAAGCTAAACACGAATTTATGAGAAAATGGAATGTTGATGCTGTAGTCTGTTGTAGTGAAGGATGATGCTGGAAACTTTGATGCCAACACTTTCTCGTTCATAGCAAATATTGGTTGCCCAAATACCTATTGGGATTATGTTTGGCATAAATTAGAGCCACATATTGGTCAACAACTTAGAATCCAAGTAAACATAAATCAACATTAGTAGATAATCTTAGAATTTTTATAGCGACCTCGTACTTTTTAAAAAGTGCACTAGTTTACTCTTAATAAAAAATCGATAGATTGATGATTTCAAAGTTCATGGGTAATAGTTTTCTTGGGATAGTTCGGTGAAAAAAACGCATTACATCTAAAGGAAATAAATATTGTGAATCATGGGTTTTCAAAACTTTGAATTAGACTTTTAACTAAACTTAAAACAGAAAATACAAAGAAAAAAAAATCAAAGTGGTTGAATTTGATGTATTATGTAATTATTTAATAAATAATAATAAAAAAAAAAGAATGAAACTGAGTTATTGTAAAAAGTAAATAATTTTTTAACGGTGACTGATATGAACTGGCACATCGACAAAAGAAATCAATAAGTGACTGAAAAAAAGTAAGTGTAAGGTATTTTGATGTAATATTAGTGAAGTTGAAGTTGTATAAGAATAAAGATAAGAAATGAACCTGATAAGCTCCGATTAAATGAAGAATAAGAGCGAGGTGGGCAAAGTCAACGACCCAAAACGGGTGGAGAAATTCAACGAGAATATTTCCAGCTACAGTATTTCCAAATGCTGCATAGCCTATGCTTCCAATACATACATAGAACAATGTTGTTCCACTTATTGCGATCATTGTTACTTTCTTCATCACTTTATTTTCCGGAGGCGGCGACTTTAAAGTGTCCTGCAATAACGAAGTCAAGAAGTGTATCAACTTATCCATTGAATATCAAATGTCAGTTTACCATTAGAGGAAAAAAAAAGAGAATAACAATTTTGACAAGTCATATCAATCAAAGTTGATATGTGACATTTAAAGAGCAAGTTGATGCATGTTTCACAAATTTATAGAGTTTGGTGGATATTTCTAAGTTCAAAAAGTATCAGGAAAATGGGGACAATTTAGGGACGTAATAATGCATAAAGCCGAAAAAATGTTGGATTGACTAAAACATTAATTAATCAATAAAATAAAAAAATTGATACCACAATATATATTAAACCACAATGGAATCAAATTTAACCAATTGAATTTGGTTCAACTAGTACATCAACTAGTTTGAGTGAGAATGACAAGATATTGAACCTGACTCTTAAAATCCTAATCGTTAAAAAAAGTGTATCAAATTTAAATTATTATAAAATTCAAGTTCTCATGCAACAATTGTTATAGTGGCATAGTACACATACCTGAATTTCAAGCAATAACATGGAGAAAGTATAGGCGAGAGCAATATTGCCAAGAGCTTGAAAAACATGCCAAATTTGGAAAGTGGCAGGCATTAGAGTTCCTTTGAGTTGATGGGTTGACCCAAGTTTTGCAATTGACAGAAACAGAGCAATGAGTGAATATGCAAGTGATGTGGCTGATGCAACCACTGATAGGAACGTTACTTTTTCCAAATTTGGAAACTGCGATAATATTATTTGCATTGCTCCAAATATAACCATGTACACATTTCCTCGTACTTTGCATGTCCCACATGTTGTCCTACTCATAGCCCTATGTGGCACAATTTTGCAAAGCATTTGTTAGCTATTTTCCAAACTTAAGCTTTCTTTTTTGGTGAATCCATTACTAGCGATCTATAGTAATTTAGAAACGATGCTCAGAAACACTAAAATAACATAATTCAGAATTCTGACACCGAATTAGAAATGAGAAATGTTTTCGCTATTCAAGAGTTTGCTTTCGCTTTCATGATTTTCTCATATCGTCCCTTAAACTTTGAAAAGTTCCCTTATTTTCCTTCCAACTATTAAATTATAAAAAGTGTGCGGGTTTGCTCCATGAACAACACGTATCACCTTATCGTTAGAGAAGAAGTAAAGAGAATGGCATTTTTGAATTTCAAAAACTAATCAGAAGCTGGTACGTGGTGTTCATAAAAAAAACTTAAGAAAGAATGGGTACCGTTTCCTATAGCCAAAACAAAACAAGTACAACAAGAAGTTCAAATGCTTATACAGAGAATTAAAGAATGAACTTACGCTATACTAATGGCAGTAGTAACGGTATAGCCAATCATGGTTCCCCATAGCAATGTATATTGAAGTATAGCACATATTAGCTCATTTCTTGGATCTAAGAGGGAGCGGACCGCTGAGATATAAGTGGGGTTGCGTTTGCCAGAGAGAGGGTCAGGAGTTCGATAGCAGTCAGTCAAAAGAATGGAAGTGTAGTAAGTGATGAAGGCGAATGATAGAACAGAAATAGAACCCAAAATCCAACCCAATTGGGCCATGCTCCATGGCAACGCCAATATTCCAGCCCCTACTACTGCTGTAAATGCATGTGCTGTTTCTGTTCCCAAGCTTCCTATATAAAAGCATGCATACTCTTTTTAGGTATGGCAATATTACCGAAAGTTTAAGATACCAGTCTTATAGTTATAGGTGTTGCAATATTGATAGGATATCACATAAAATACTAGATATGAATCTTTTAGGAACTCCAAGTCCGCATGGTAAGGTATCTATAAAGTACAAGATACAAATCTTACAAGTACGACAATATTGACAGAGTATCAGAGAAAAGTACAAGACAGGAATCTCATCGGTATGACAATATTAAAAATGTATCAGAAAAAACTATAAGATGTAAATCTCATCGGTACGGCACTAGTAACAAAGTATAGAAAAAGGTACAAGATACGAATCTCATTAGTACGGCTGCAATAAATTAGAATCTCACACGTAAAATAACATCGGGAGAAAGCCATATACTCGGAAAGAAGTCACAACTACCATATATAGCAAAAATTGAGAATTGTGGTTTCTGTTAGTCATTTATCGACTAAGAAAAATTTAGTGAAACATTAATAATTGTTCTTGTATCAAGCAGATTAAAAACACTTCTATTCAAATGTTATATCAAACATTAACACAATAAATAAGTTGTGTTTAACCTGTTCTAATGCGTCCATTTGAATTCAATATTAATGTCACGAAACTTTATTAAGGGAAGAAATGTAGAGATAACTTTGACGTGAAAAAAAGAGGAAAAGCCACTGTGTTTGTATTTATATAAAAATTAAACACGGAATCAAAATAAAAATCCAAAAAGATATTACAGTGCAGCCATTTTTCATTTCTGCTAGTTTTGCCGCTGGTTTTCCTTTTAAGTATAATCTATTAGGATAAAATCAACGTCTGCATACTTGTGAATTTATTATGTGAGCACTGATTAACTTTTCTATAAAACTGATAAGTGAAATCTATCGGGATATTTCTTTGTTTCTTCAGATCTCTTTGGATTCCAAGTTCACTAAAAGAGGAGAAATTCATTGTCATAAAGTATTCAGTCTTTCTAACGCCTAAAAAATCATACACAATCTTAGTGATTAGCACCTATGTACGACAGTAAAAAAAGTAAAAGTTTAACTTCCTCATATTATTCAGAACTTGTTACAATGGGATTACAATATAAAATTTTTACCTCACAATTATATGATGTGTTCTATGTCTTTCAAGTGTTTCTTTTAATCTATTTAAATAAATTTCCGTAACATGAAATAGTTATTCTTAATAAATCAACACCTAACTTAGAATAAATGATAGGCAGGCCCGGTCCTGAGGCATGTGTAACAAGTGCACTGGCATAGGCCCCAATTTGGAAAGGACCCAAAATTCTTTCCTTATGTATACTGGGTCAGGAGAAAAGTGCGCTTGATTCTTTTCATTCGTTATTAGACCTTTTAAAAGTTAATCTAAAAATGATAAATGTGGTGTTTTTTTATTTACTTGAATATAATAGCGTATACTAATTAAGTTAATGAACGATTAAAGGCTGTGATTTTTCAATGTACCATAATAACAACATATATTGAAATTTCTATCATTTTGCTTCTCATTTGACCATTTTAAATGAAATTGTACATTTAATTAGCATTTTCCTCTATTATGTATTTTATTTTAAATTAAAGTTTTATCAAACGGTCCAATATATTAATTTGGCCTAATGTCCTAATATGACCCTGGTCTTATCACTTTTTGCATTTACAGTTCCTGGTCTTTTGAAATAACTAATGCGGTCCCTGGTCTTGTCAAAAGCGCACATCCGGTACCCCTGAATCCGACTAAACTACTCTCACTCCCTTGAGTGAAAAGACACGTGTGCCACATCATCCCCACATCATCACCATGTCATTGCCACATCATCGCCATGTCATCATATGAAAAAATTTTGAAAATAAAATTTATCACGTCTGCGCCATGTCATCCATGTGAAAGTCTCACTGGCTTGCTTGACTTTTCAAAGCAAGCCACGTTATCATCCACATCGGATTCAGGGGTATCAGAGGTGCGTTTTTTGCAAGACCAGGAACTGCATTGGTCATTTGAAAAGACCAGGGACTGCAAATGCAAAAAGTAGCAAGACCATGAGCATATTAGGGCATTAATCCTATTACTTTATCTATAGTTTGCCTGGGCCCCAAAAATATCAGGACCGGGCCTGACGATAGGAGTAATAAATGAGTCGTTTCGATGACGGTTGTTAGGGAATATTATATGTGCGATCACCACCAACATTGATGTTAAAGCTGCACGAAGCTTTTAATTTACTATCTGATAAAGATAAAATTAATGGGAATATTAGTAGAACCCATGTTCTTAAATAAATGAAAAACTTTAATTATAAAGTAAACTTTAAAAAAGTACCCTAAAATTTCACTTATTTATAAAAAGGTCCTTTGAAATTTTTTTCAACAAAAGGTGGCTTGTGGTTTCAATAATTTTTATAAACAGAAAATTCTCAAAATTAAATTATATATGTTAAAAAGTAGGTAATCTTACTTGTTTTCATATGAACTTTTTGTGGGATGTTTAATAAAGATACAACACAAAACATTGATAAGTTTTTTTAATTTCGACTAGTTTAGATATCTTTTGAATTAAATTATGATAATAAACTTTTAAAAATTATAAAAAAATAAAAAAAAATTCTGTAGAATTTGAATTGTAACTATCAAATTTTAAGTAATAAGGTTGTTGGTCCCTTTGAGATTAGTTAACGGGTCAAAGGGGTGAATGATCCTTTTTCATGGATTAAGGACAAGTTAAAGAATAACAGCAGAATCTATATATAAGTTCGGATCGATACTCGAATCTGGATGCTAACAATTTACAGATAGAGTTTACTAAAGTAAATAAAAGAGTTTGTGGTTCAAGCCTTAGCCTAGTGGTTAAGGTCGAACTTGTGGATTCTAGAGGTCCTAGGTTTGAACCATTATCCGGGGTGGGTTGGGGATTTAATTCCCTTTCAATTTAATGTAAGCCCATATGAGACAATTATTTTTTTAAAAAAAAATAAAAGAGTTAGACATATGCAAACAAAGATTTTTTCCTGGTTTGGCCTCGCCTACTCTAATCCGCAGACTCTTATCAAGCTTTAATCTAGTGTAGATTCCTTTCACAAGCAGGAATCAAGCCAAGTACAAATTGTTTCCAGAGTCCCTCCTCCAGAAGTGGGATATACCACTAGGCTTCTCTCCAAGAACTGATTGAGTCCTTTACACAATTTGGGATATACCACTTTAAACTCACCCCATTTCTAGAGCTAAGTTCCTTCCTTCAAACTCTCCCAAGAGTAAATGATTTACAATGTATTTTTTCTCACTTTAGACCTAGAAAAAATTGGTCCAATTTTTGTTCTCTTTGATTAATGGTGATGATCGATTTCTTTCAGCAAGTATTATAGCTCTTAAAGAATCAACCACTTCTTCAGTCGGTTGAATCTTTTATTTATAGGTTAAGTGATGAATGCTATCGCGGAGAAGATTGAATCTTGATCGTTGAAAAAGTTAAATCTTAGTGCATCTAAACCGTTGAGTACTTTGTTAGACACATTTAAATGCCCATTGCTTTCGTCGAGATTTATGTGACAATGAACAATTAGCGGAGTACATAATATCAATTTGATTTTGACTCGCATAATCGTTGTTAGGTTCTATGTTGTCCATGGGCTCTTCTTATTGGCCGGAGACAAAAAAGTTGGTAAGTTTTTGTCTGAGTAAGTAAGCGGTTTTCTTTTTTTTGTTCTTGGATGACAACGTCCACTTATTCTTTAACTTTCATTTAATTCTCCATGGGATTTGTGCCAAGTGATTTCCAGCCCAGGTTCCGGATCCCTCTTTCGGAGTGATTTCTTTTCCTTATTTAGTAGTTGAGTCTCTTTTTTGTCTTTTGGTTTTGTTTGCTTCAAACTCCGTAATATCTAGTATTGACTAGATCTTGAATTCTTGACTTCTTCATTCGAATTGGCAATGTTTCAACAATCTCTCTTATTTCATGGAAACAAAACCTAAGAAAAAAAAAACCAAGAGCGAACACAAAATAGTATATAGCAAACAATTTTGACTAACTATGATTCTTAATACTTAGCCATTTTACAAGCAATTGGTTTGCTCCCCAAAGATCCCAGGCATATATACACTCTTCCATAATTTTAGTCTGAGAGCTTCTTTCAAAAAGTTTTTAAAGTGAAGCAAGTAGTAGTCCGAAATATTTTCATTAACATTTTTAAGTTATAATTACATTTCAGTAAGTAGAAGTCCAAAAATAAAATTACAACAATAAGTCCATCCGCTTCTGCTGATTTGGGTTTGCTAATTGGTTGTCGCTTCATTCCTCCACCTTGACTTTTTATTTCTCCTTCTCTCCTATCTTGTTGACAACTGATATCAACGGGAGAAAAGGCCTATGAGCAAAGGCCCTATACACAAGCCCACAGACGGGTCCACGACCTATGACTTGGTCAGACTACACGTGGCAGAAGCTGAGATAGGATGGCGGTTACCAGGAGTGGATGAGGTCATGGCCCATCCAGCACGTTGAGGCCGTTACTAGCTTCCCACCAATATATCAGGCCGAGATATCCGCCACCTCTAGCACTAGTCATTGTCCATCTCCCCTATAAGAGGAACCAGGTATATGATCCAGGTAACACACATCTATCCACTACAATTTCATACCTACATTCCTCTTCCTAAAACCCCCCACTTACTTAAGCATCAGAGGGGCTTCACCGTAACAACGGCAAGTCGCTCTAACTCGTGTTTACTGCAGGGGCATTCGGAAGAGAACCTACAAGTTTCCACAGATATCAAATTGGTGCGATCAGTGTGGATCTTACCGAACTCCTTTAGAAGATGATAGACGGCGAAGTACATTCCCTACATGAAGAAAGTGATGACCAGGGGTGAGAGTATACGACCCCACCTGCGACTAAAAAGGGGCCTGGAACCGGTGAACCATCCACTATACCGCCTCCGGTCCTGGACACAAATGGCAACACCATGCCTTTTCTACAGTTAACCCCAAAATTCAACGCTCGAATTGATGAAATGAGGAAGAATGCTAGCAATCCCGAAACCAGGTTCCTAGCAAAGATGACGAAGCAACTCCTCCACATGGTGACCCATGTTCAGGAAACTGTAAATGGGGTAAATGCGACGCAAGAGCAATCCCGAAGGAACCCCTCACCTCCTCCTCATCGTGCCCTCGTTCTCAGAAACCCTCGAGAGCAGGGTCTATCATCTATAAAAAGAAACCACCCCTCGTAGTCAGGCACGATCCCAGAGCCAACATGTCCGATCTAGCACCCATTTAGCCAAAAAGCGTGCGGAGGCAAGGGGGAACACATCACCTAGCCCGATAAGGGTATACGGGTATGAAGAGTCCACTACCAGGACCGGCCGCAATCCGCATGAGACTAGAGGGCGGACCTGGACCCGCCATTATAGGTCACCATCACCTCCCAAGCGCAAGAGGTGGATTTTAAGCTCGTCAGATTCGTCCACCAGTTCATGTGGACCCCGACATAGGCGACCTCCCAAAGAGAGAGGAAGCCCCGTGGAGGCCAGGTTGCAGAACATGGTCGCCAAGAAAGTTAAGGCGATCATGGATGAGGGTGAAATTGACCCCTTGATTCCAGAGATAGAAAACACAGAATCACCACTGTGTGTAGAGATTTTGAGGGAGAAGTTCCCCAAGGGATTCAAATATCCCCAGCTGACAGAATACAATGGGATGGGCGACCCCACTATCCATATTAAGAACTTTCACCAGAAGATGGATATAATTGAGGCCACCGACGACATCATGTGCAAGCTATTCCCCACCACACTCTAGGGGGCCACCACGTTTTGGTACGACAACCTGGAAGCAGGATCCATTACCAGTTTCAGCCAAATGGTGAATGATTTTGCCCTGCACTTCGTGACGTCCATCCCAGCGTATAAGACCATGCAGGACTTGCAAGTATTGTCCCGAAAAGCAGGGGAAAGCTTGGACGAGTATGTAGAAAGGTTCCAACAGGTGGCAGTCCAGATCAAGCAGTGTAATGTAGACGTCGCCACCGACGCCCTCGCAGCTAATTGTGGCCATGAGGATTTGGCAAAGGCTCTCCTAACTCAAAGGCCCAAGACACTCACACTGGTGATGTCAAAGGCCCAGGAATAGATTAAATGGGTGAACCATAAGAGCAACAGAGGCCGGTTGACTGGCGGACCTTCACACCAGCCTGAGTACCAGAATCGCCCTCGACCGACATTCCGATCAAGGCTAGAAGAGGCACCGAGGCATCCTCCACCAGCAATGGATAACCTTAAAGCATCCAAGAGAGAGCTGTTGTATTGGATCAAAAATACAAAGCAGCCCATAAGCTGCCCCAGGGCGATGAGGCAACCCGGACGATCTAACGCGTATTGCGAGTTCCATAGGTAGGAAGGCCACAATACTGAGGATTGCAAGCACATGGCGAAGGAGATTGAAAGATGGGCCACCGAAGGAAAGTTGGCCAAGTTTGGCATCGGCGGACAGAAGGATAAGGAGAAGCAAAAGGTGGAAGAGAAAAGCCAGAAGGAGGGTGAAGTCCCCCAAAACCGAAGAGGCATCATACATGTAATCACCGGAGGGAATAACAAGAGAAAATGGGAAAGTGTCACCAATAGCAGCACGCGTAGTGACCCAACTACCTACTTCTCTTTCTCCCACTATCGGAAGCCAGCCCCACACGACGATGCTTTGGTCATCCAAATGGTGATAGAGGACTTCATTGTGAAGCGAGTGCTGGTGGACACTGGAAGCCCATTGAACCTCATCACTAAGGCGGCCTTCGAAGTAATGGGGGTAAACCCGAATCGACTGATAATTGATCAAGCACTGATTCTAGGCGTCAGTGGACATGTTGTGCCAGTTTTAGGAGCATTGCGAATACGAGTCAACATAGGCGATGACGATCCGAGCTGGACGGTAGAAGTTGAATTTCTGGTAGTCGACATCCCCTTGGCCTGCATACTTTTAGGCAGGGGGACTTTGTCTGGTTCAGAAGCAGTCATCTCCATGAGATATCTTGCCCTACAAATCCCAACAAACAAAGGGATGGCGATCGCCAATGGGGACCGAAAGCTAGCCAACAAAGCTTATATGGCTTCCCTCAGAGCCACTCCCCAGGCGGTTACAGAAGACCCAGGCTCATCTGAACCAGTGGGCGAGATGAGGACTATGCTATTGGCCCATGGGAAAGAGGTCAAGGTCAGCGCTGCTTTGGAACCAGAGGTGCAGAGAGGAATAGAGCAGGTGCTACAACAGCACATCAAGGAGTTTGCA
>CAOJBJ010381722.1:0-10093 GCA_948291685.1 Euphorbia celastroides | reverse complement strand
CGGTAGTTTGTTACTTTCCTTGTGGATCGATAACCTGGACAAAACCAGAACTATAACTTGTCAACGATAGGTACACTGCCTTAGTTGTGCGACTATTAGTGTTAGTTTTTAGCTGTCACTTAGAGCCCATCAACATCCTCCAAAGAGAACTGCGAAGGAGTAACCCAAAGTATAATAACGACTGCACAAGATGACTAGCCTCTCAAGTCAAAGGATACTTGCACAACTACTGTAATGAGATAAATCATTGACACAAGATATTGATCCGTGGTCTCCAATATACATCCCATGTATATCCATTCACTTCAAGATCCCATCTTTAGCCTATTGAGAACAGCTACTAAAGAAGTGCACCTACATGTTGATCTGTCCGCTTCATCAATGTCCCATCTTGATGAAACTATGATCAGGGATATTTATACATAATCATAATTACACATAGAAAGAATCTCAATAATCATAGTCCCACTATGATTTCTCTTCTATGCTATGAATTATGTCATGGACTTTGTTAGACAAGCTATAGTCATATCCCCGTATGCTATATAAGTACTTATTTAAAGTACCGTTGAATAACAAAGATGCCTACAACCTGTTTGCACATCATACACATTAAGATGAACTGCCCTAATTACCTCTAGGGCATACATCACATCCAACAGTTTTGTGTGTTGGGTTTTGAAATTTCCGACGAGATTTCAGGCAGATTTTAGGGTTTTGTCATCGAGAAAAGGGGTTTCTCCGGGAAAATCACCGGGATTTGGGCTTTTCCGCCGGAAATCTGTTTCTCCGGCGAGTTCCCGTTTTCCCGGCAATGTTCCGGTCGCCGGAATGTAGTCGGCGCCGGCGAGGCTGGGTTAGGGTTTCTGGGTAAATGGGTTAGGGTTAGTGGGTATTTGGATAAATGGGTTAGGGTTAGTGGATATTTGGGTAAATGGGTTAAGGTCAGTGGGTATTTCGGTAAAAGAATTTGAATTTCCAAAAATGTCCTTACCATTTAACGACATATGGACGGAAATCCCTCTTTTGCTAACGGTTGAAACCACAGACCCTTCTTTGCCAAAAGAAAGCACACATCCTGTTTTGAAAAAGTCAAAAATTATAGGACATGTTTTTGTACTTTACCCTATTAACTAATCAATGAACTTGTTCGTGAGTCTTTTATTTACTTGATATTTTGTGAGCATGTTTCAAACTTATTGTTGAAACGTGTTCATAAGTTTTTGAGTTGAATGTTTGTGCTCAAGCTTGACTTGTTTACAAATTATCTTAAAATTTACAAGCTCATTTAGAGTGATGATTATGGAATAACTAGCATAAAGGAAAATTTTACATTATTGACATATCAAGTTGAATATTCATACAATGATTTTGTTGCATTAGTTATTTATTATCTTCAAATTCGATATTAATGGTTATGTTACCATCATGTTTTGAGAATGTTAAGTTAGAATTTCAAGTTGAAATTGTGAAATTAGAACATTTTTATATAAGCGCGAATCAAATGTTAATTGAAATATTACAACGATAACTAAGATAGTAACTAAAAGGAACAAGGTAAATATAATTTCTCCTAAATTCAAATTTAAAAACAAAATACTTGTTTTAAGTTACTACAATAATTGTTAAATTGTTAATGTTAAACATGGTACGATGAAAAGTTGTGTTTTCAATTTTATCTTTTACAATGAAAAGAAGTTCGGGTATAAATTTTTTCATATCTATATTAAGAAAAAAAGCCTCTTAACATCAAATGCATTATATACCGCTTTAAATTTAGCATAAAAAGTTTATTGATTTTTGAATTTTGAAAAAGTTTCTTTAACACTTTTAACTCACAAAAGTGTATAAGTTAGCTCTCTCAAACTTTAAAAGTGCACCAATTTGCACTATGAATACCAATTCAATTCACTTTGTAAAGTGTGAATGGGCTAATTGGTAAAAGGGGTAAGAAAACCATTTTATTTGTGGCCAATTTATTGAAAGATATAGTCTATTAAATCAAATTAGAACAATTACAACTCTAATAAAAATTGGATAAATATAAGCTAATCCTCCTATTTATCGAACAATTGACTACATTAATTAAAAATTACGCACTATGATTCGCAGACTATTATTCATAAAGTTCTTAAAAATCTTCTGGCTTGTGCTTTTTATTTATGGCTTGTAAGGCTATTTATGAGCCAAATTAAATCTATAAGCTGAAAAGTAAAGTGTTTTCGTAGTTCATTGTTAACTTAAAAATAATTTATAAAATTATATTAAAATGTTACTCTACCCATTTTTTTAAGAGAAACTAACTTATAAGTAAATAAGCGATTGAGAAGCAAAAATAATGTCGTTACTATCAATTACTTCAGCAACACTTGCGGGGAACCTAGTTCTTTAGCACGCAATCGAAGCAATAGTCTGCCCGCGAACCTAATTCACGCGCCGCCATGGCTGAACCGCCGTCCTATCCTCCAATTGACCCAACTTCCTTCGACCTTGTCCTCGTCGGAACTGGCCTAGTAGAATCCGTGATCGCCGCCGCCGCCTCTGCCTCCGGAAAATCTGTGCTTCACATCGATCACAACAAGTTTTACGGTTCCCATTTCTCTTCTCTCCCGCTCCAAGACTTGACCGCTTTCCTAAAATCAAATTCCAATCCTCCGCCACCGCCTTTGAGTCCAGTCACCACAAGTGACGGCGATGATTTCTCCGTCGTGAATCTGACCACTAGGTCACTGTATTCAGACGTAGAAATTTCACCGTTTTCAGATCATTTTTTGGAAGAACAGTCGAGTAAGTTCAATATTGATATATCGGGACCTAGGATTTTATTCTGCGCAGATAAGTCCATTGATCTTTTGTTGAAGTCTGGAGCTAGCCAGTATGTGGAGTTCAAGAGTATTGATGCGAGCTTTGTCGGCGATGCGGATGGGAAGCTATGGAATGTACCGGATTCTAGAGCGTCTATTTTTAAGGATAAAACCTTGAGTTTGATGGAGAAGAATCGGTTGATGAAGTTCTTTAAGCTTGTGCAAGGACATTTGACCGTTTCTTCTGGTAGTGATGGGGGAAGTGTAAATCATGTTGAAGAAGAGGAGTCAGAGAGTAGTAGAATTTCAGAGGAGGATCTGGAGAGCCCGTTTGTGGAGTTCTTGAATAAGATGAATATGCCTTCCAAGATTAAATCGTACATACTGCTGTCATCTTTCTTTATCTGTTAGTGAGAGTTGTTTTATTTGTGGTTATGTTCTGTTCTTTCTTGCTTGAATTTACTGAAATCTGTAGTTGTGCTTAGTTCTAACAGTTTGTTTCACTTTGAAAAATCTGAAGTACAATGGCATAATAATAGATTTCTGCACTATCTTCTGCGCAGAAGAATTCAGGCAACTGATGCTTTTAACTAGTTGTTGACAATCATAATGTGAATTGTTTAAGTGAAAAAAACAATTGGTTTTATATGCTGCATGAATTTGGATGAAGTCTTTCACGTTGTATTTTCCATCTTCATTTGTTTGCATTGCTTTAGATTTGTTTCACAATGCTTGGTAGATATGTTTTTCGTTTCTCATTCAGGTGCAGTAATTTGTTGTTTTTGGTCTCATACTCTGCAACTTGTTGTCATTACTTTACATGCTAATTTCAATTTGAGTCTCTTTTCCTTATGCAGGATCATTCTGTATGCTATATCCATGGCCGACTACGATCAGGAAAATGTTGAGGATTGTATACATATACTTAAGACAAGAAATGGAATAGCTCGTTTAGCTTTGTATCAGTCATCAGTAGGCAGGTTGGTTCTCCATTTTTCTTCAGGGTTGAGGCTAGTCATTCTGTAATTTTAAACTTCAGCAGCTCATACATATTTCACTGTAAGCTTATAAAATAATCAAACCAATTTTGATGCATTGATACCTTTTTTATGCAGTGTTTCTTCCTTTAGTTTAATGGCTATAAAAAATTGAGGATACAAAATATGTGCTGGGGTTGTTAATTCTTATATCAAACTGGCAAGTTAGATTATTAACCATTGTTGTTTTATTCAGGTTTACAAATGCAACCGGCGCTTTCATTTATCCTATTTATGGTCAAGGGGAACTACCACCTGCCTTTTGTCGTCGAGCTGCAGTCAAAGGCTGCATTAATGTAAGTTATATTTTTCTAATGCTATAAGTTATTTTATTAGTGAACTTCGCCCATGAAATTCCTGGTCAATGCTGCCTTCTTTTCACCATCAATAAAATTCTGTGTTCTGGCTTTCTAGGGTTCTGCAAATATGTGTTTTATGTGTATATACTGATAGAACCAGATAATATCTTATTTATTTGTCATCCGCAATGAATGCGAAGATGTAAATTTTCCAGTTCTTGCTTTCCAAGCTAATATGATTATATGCACTTTGAACTTCTCTTGTACAGGTTTTGCGAATGCCAGTGATTGCTCTGCTTATGGACAAGGTTCTGAGATATTCTCATGATTGTTGAATATGCAGATGTTATAATTTTAAATGACTATAAACTACCTCTGAGGTGCATTATTCTCATGCTACATCTTTTTTCAGAGTAGTGGCGATTACAAAGGCATCAGGTTGGAATCTGGTCAGGACATCTTTAGCAAGAAACTGATTTTGGATCCATTCTTAACAGTTTCATCATCTGCGGTCTCTTCATTGAATTCTCTTAGTGAAGGGTTACAGTGTTTGAGTGTGAGAGATGGAACTACACGGAAGGTGGCTAGGGGAATATGCATCTTAAGAAAATCCTTGAATGCAGATTTATCTAATTTTTTGGTTGTCTATCCTCCTAAAAGTAAGATTAATTTCTTTTTTTTTTCTTATAAACTTTGATGGAGTCAAAATCATAACACAGAAGAAGAACTTATTTCTTTATCTTTAGCCTTGTACCCTGAGCAGATATCATCAATCCGAGCCCTTCAGATTGGCAGCAATTTAGCTGTATGTCCTCCTGGCATGTGAGTACTAATTTTCTTGAAGATGTACACATTCTCATTTTTTTCTTCAGTGAGGATAATTTATTTTGCCATCCATGTTTCAGGACCAAAAATCTCATTTTTAAAGACAAAAGCTTGTTCATGAAATTACAATCTCATTTTGTGTATCTTTCTCTGCAGGTTTGTGCTGTATATTTCAGCTCTGTGTGATGATGCACACCAGGGGAAGAAGTTATTGAATGCAGCCATGGATTCTCTTCTTAGCTGTTCCAATTCTGTCGATGCTGATTGCAATTCCACAGATGAAACTGAGAATAAAGACCTAAAGCCCAATTTACTTTGGAGTGCTTTGTACATTCAGGATCTGACTACGGTGAGCTTCTTATCTTGACATTTCTTGCTCAATAGTCTATATTCTCCTAGGGGTATGATTGTTTATGTGGATTTATACATGGTTGGACCCATACTTGGCTCAACTAAAAATATGCATGCTATATACAATTGGGCTTAGGGTATTGCATCCCAAAGATCACAAAGTCTCTTTCCCTTTTTCAGCTAGGTGAGTTGGAAAGCTACAGATTATCTTCATGGTTTCTATAAGGTCCCGTTCTCTTCAACTTTCAAAACCTGAACTGAACTTAACTGAACTAAACTGAACTGAACTTAATTTGTTTACATTACTTTTTCAATTAAAATTAATGGACGTGACCTGAACTGAACTTAACTGAACTGAACTTAACTGAACTGAACTGAACCAAATTGAAGGTGAAGAGAACAGGGCCTAAGTGTCTCTATTTCCTGACATTCCTCCACCTTAACTGCTTTGTAGCTTTCTCTAAATCTTAAACTGAAAACTGAATTGATGTTATTAGTTTTCTATATTTTATTTAATTTGTGGTCACTATTTTCTTAAGAACAGACACGTAAATCTTGCTTCTTTCCTTTTGGAATGAAGATTTATTTTGCATAATATATGCAAGTCAAATATGGGCTTGTTTATGCTTTAGTTAATTTTAAAGATACTTCGGTGAAGTTACAACAAAATAGTTTGCCCCAAGATGCAGTGTCCAGCAAGTTGCATTTGGCTAGATAATATATTTCCTATAGGTATTTACTTATTTTGTGTTGTATAGTTCGTTCATTTTTTAGCTTGTCATCTATTCCTCTACTCTTGTTCTATTCTCCTTCCTATTATTTCATTATAAACAACGGTATCTGGTGGATATACTTCCCTGAAGTAAGTTATCCACTTAACTCTGGAAAGACTGGAGTCCGTAGATTGATGTTTCATTAATTTGCGAATGAGTCGCGCGTGTTGATATTTTGAATCAAGTTTATATCATATCTGATTTAGAAGGACTGATCTCAGTTCAATTGTTTGAAATAAACTACCTGGTATAGCTAGTTTCTTTTAACTTTCTACTTGAGTGTGCAAATCTGTGCTGACTGATCATCTAGGCTGCTTGTAAATTCTATTAAACGAAGGGATCATATCTGATTTTTGCTTTAATGAGTGATTGCTTAGTTGAACATTTAATTTTGAGGATCAACAGGCTAAACTACCTGCATACATTTCGTCCTTTCTTGCAAAACGAATCTGAACTCCTCTGTCTCAACAATATTTGCTGATTGGATAAGCTTACATGTCATGGACTTGGAAGAATTGGAAAATTATCCATAATTAGAATTTGAATCACTGATTTGCTAGATTACCAATTTAGTTTGTTAGAGATTTTGTTGTGTTTTTGGCTTTTGTAAGCATACTTCTGTGTTTAGCAGAAGTAACTCACAGAATGTAAGTTGGAGTTCATTTCTTTCCAAGTATGATATTAAGTTGAAAGCCAACAAACTGTGATATTAACATGGGATTGATTCTACTTAACCAGGATCACTTTAACTCAGTCTGCACCACTGCCATGCCTGATGGGAATCTGGATTATGGCGACGTTATAGATGCAGCTATGAAGGTATTTTCATTTCCTGTTCCACCATTTTATATATAAGGTTCCATCCATGTTTTATGTGTAATATACCTAAACAGCTTTTCCCTCTCTTGCTATGTGCACTTCTCGAGTTCGCTCAAACTAGCTGGCATATGCTTTAATATTAAACAACAACATAAACAGTTCATATCACATTATGCAATAAAAGTTACTTTGTTAATTGTGCTGACAAGAACTCTGTTGCTTGTATGTCACAGTCGTTTCAAAAATTGTATCCGAATGAAGAGTTCTTTCCAGAGACGTCTTCACCTGAGATTTCTGAGCTTGATGATATCGAGACATAGCAGTTGCTCAATGTCTTTGACTGTAACAATACGACTGTGAAAACTTTGTGGAAAAGAGAAATGGCTTTGTGGGAGAGTGCTTTTACATCACCAGATGCATTCCTTGGTTTAGTCGTCAAATTCAGTTTTGGTTCAAGTTATTGAATTTGTATTATTAATTCAAATGGTCAGCACTGTATAGTAGTAAATATATTTATCCATGAAAACTATATGTACAATGTTTGATTTGCAAATTCTTTTATTTTCACAATTTAATATGGGAAATTGCACCCTTTACGTTAATTTTCACTTTTCTGTACTTTTAATGTATCTATGTTTTTGTTACACAGAAATCATGTAAATCGCATTCCGTTGACTTCCTGTCACATAAATGTAATCTCATCTCTGAAAGGAAAGTTTACAACTTGTAAGCTCGACTTTATGTCACACCAGCCGTGAATTTCCTTTCTGTAGTTCCTTCTGTTCCTTTGGGGGGAACCTTTGACGAGTGTCTTCTGTACATTTACAAGCATTAGTTTCTCCATAAGTAACAATAACAATGTTTCCTGTAACTACTCGCAAGCTTAAATCAATCTATACAAGGAATAGAGAATTCACCTCATCAAAGCCGCATTGAGATCTCCCATTAACGGATATGTTCTTCCATCTATTTGTACTTTCTCGAGCTTCGGTGTATCAAATGACCCATAAGTGAAACATTCTATCTTACTGCATTCATTAAGCTTCAAATACTCTAATGATGGCAAGTCGATTGCATAAGTTGCCCTATAGAATATCTTCAGGTTAGGCATCTGTCTAAGTTCCAAAACCTTTAGTTTAGGGAATATGGTATCATCTACAATTGCCTCTACTTGTTCTTCATCATCTTCTGCAATAATCTCCTCCATCTTCTCGCATCGACTGATTTGTACTTTTCTTAACCTAACCAATTGTCTGGCTATTGTAGTTGTGAGGAGATAAGAATTCTGACATTCTGATAGAGTTAGAAGCTGTAACATCCGAAAGGCCATGACTGTTTGTGGAACTTGGAACCATATATGCTTTAAGTTCTGTAGACCGTACAACTCCAACTCTTCCAAAGTATTCAGGATCCGAACACTAGATGTGTAGTTTTTGTCAAACAAAAATATAATTTCTAGTGCATCGCAAAACACTATTTTGAGTTTCTTCAACTTTATTATTCTTTCATTCATCACTTCTGGTGAAAACGCACAACACATCTCTGGATAGCTGAGCTTGTCCTTACCATTCATAAGTAAAACCTTTCAAATAACATAATCATAAAAACAACAAAACTAACTTGTTAAAACAAAGAAACATACATTGAGTTCACTGGAAACAAGCTGTTGGGTAATAATTTGGTGAGAATTTCCTGCTTGAAATTCAAGTTCATCGTTGTTACTGCAACCTTCATTCAACCTCAATACACTTTCGTTTGTTGAATAATTTTGGAAATTGCCATCTGATGCACTTGTTGATGCCTCATTGTCATTTGACACAATCTGTAAACCTAATCTCATTTCAGATTCTTTTTCTTCTGTATTACACAAAAGAGTAAATAAATTAAGCTACAGCATTTTTACCTCAAAACTTTCCAATGAATGATCAACTTGAATGCCATCAGCTGCACTATCCCTTTGTACCAGTAAACAGACAAATTTCGGAAGCGACTACAAGCAAAGTTCTTCAACTAAGTAAATCCCATTAGTATTGTCATCCACCTTGTTTCTGTAAAAAATTCCCTCCATTTCGCTACAATCAAGTATCTCTATGCTTTTGAGCCGAATCAATCCTCTGCCAATCGACACTGGAAACACCTATTTCAACTTATGGAAGAACCTTATTTTGATCTCTCTCAAGTTGAAAAACCACCGGTAAAGCAGGCTTGCACTCGATCCATTCCAAATTTCACTGAGATTCGATAACATGGACAAGTGAAGATTCTCTAACTCCAAAAACGGACTATCCGGAACCCGATCCTCCGGTGTATGGACTAAATACTCTAACTCATCACATTCTGTAAGAATCAACTTCTGCAACTGCAGAAAATTACATTCTGCTAGCTGGTGGATTACACTCTTCAGTTTCTTACCTTTATCAAGCTCAAGTCTTCGGTTTTCCCAATCAAATCACATACACCACTCTCTTTTATATCAAACTGTTGGTCCCCGCGCCGAGGCGAAGTCAGGCGTGTCTCAGCGGAAGCAGAGTTCCTAGCTGACGCTGATCCCGACGCTGAGAGTTTGGACTGTCAGCGCGCTGGTGGTCTCAGCGGCACTGAGAAGGAAATGAGAGACAGACTCAGTAAGGAAAATTTCACAAGCAAGATTTATCCTGTTTTGGCAGCCCGTGCCTACTCTAGTCCCCGGATACCCTCTCCGAGCTTTAATCCACTAGTGTCTCCTTATCGGCGAAGAAGCCTTCTTACAGAGTTTTACAGAGATCGAGTACCCTTCTCTCTCTCTCTCCTATTCTCTCACAGAGCTTTCCAGATACAAAGTACCCTCCTTCATATCCTATGCTCTAACCCAAACTGATGGATACCCTTTCCAATAGTCTACTCAGTGTTTACAGACACTTTTGCTTTTCACTTGAGTGAAGAAGCTTTTACAACAGATTTACAAATCAATTGTTCTAACTCTCTTTCTCTCTCTAAGTATTTTCTGGTTTTATGAGAGCTTGACGAGAAGCGGCCTTCTACCGAGTTTCTTTCTCTTGAAAGGATTTCTCATCTTATTGTCTTCTTCGACCTTCTCTACTTTTATACACAGATTCAAAATATAGTCGTTGCAACCTTAACATTCAAATTTGCTAATCTGAGATTAAGCAATTTTCCCGTTTCCTCACAACGAATACTTTTGAACC
>CAOJBJ010381556.1:0-10881 GCA_948291685.1 Euphorbia celastroides | reverse complement strand
AGTGTCGGAAAAAAAAACTTTACACGTTTTCCCTAGTTTCCTAGCCTTTTTTTCTTTAAAAACGGCGATTCCCAGTGTCAGTTTCCGTTTCCGTGCTACCTAGCCTTGAAATAACCATTTGGTTACCTGATTCAATGTCTGGTCCCGCTCGTCGTTGAAGCTTCTACCGCGTTTCCCGCCAACAGCATATAATTCATCTATGAATATGATCGACGGAGCACATTTCCGAGCTCCCTTGAAGAGATCTCTAATGCGAGCAGCTCCTCTTCCGACAAATAGCTCCACAAATTCACTGGCAGACACACTGAAAAAGGGCACTCCCGCTTCTCCTGCCACGGCCCGAGCTAGCAGTGTTTTCCCTGTACCCGGGGGGCCCACTAGTAGCACCCCTCTCGGCAATTTGCTCCGAGTTTTTGGTAATTTAACACAATCTGAAAAAAAGTCAGTTCAGCAAACAAGGAACAGAAGAGCAATAAATATTCTAAAACCAGTTGATCAGGCCTTCAGCTTCTCGTTCTCAATACATCATTGGGACTCACAATTGCTTCAATACCAAATATTACATTTCTCAAAGACTTTCTACACATGATCAATTTTTCTGCCACAAAAGATTTTCACATGAAACATTTGATTCAATGTCATGCTAAGTTGAATAAAAATTCTGAATTTGAATCTCAAATTTTCAAGCAAATTCAGATGAGGGGCGAAATTGAAGCCAACATGTCCATATAACAATTTTGAAGCTAATCGGACATTGTGACAACCAAATAGTTAAGGGGCAAATATATGGTTCCACAAATTTTAATCCATCGTATACAACTATACTGAAGGTTTTGATCCACTAAGAGTTCGCATAAACTTCATCGAGTGTATAGTGACAGTGTACTTGACATTGAAGTGTGACGAAGTTTAATTAAGAAGTAGTTTTCAGTGTACCAAACAAAGTTCTCCATGAATTATTTCTCTGTTTAAAATTTAATTGATGTACTTAAATGCCATTTCTCAATGTACCTCACCAGAAAAATTCATTCAAATTTGTTCCGCTTCTCTACAAATTGGACTGACAGCAATGGTCAAGCATAATACTATATCCCTAACCAAATACATTAGAATTTAGAAGTATAATAATGAATGAAAGGAAAAAAAAACAATTAAAAAAAAGTAAAGACAAAAGGCTATTCAAGCATTCCATGTTCTAAATCCATTAGAGAAGCTATTAGCAACAGATTAAATTCCCACAACAACAGAACTATTTATCCACCATAAAACAAATAGCCATTTTTACCTCCATGAGCTCCACTTTAGCAACATCAACGCCCTCCACATCATCAAAATTGACTATCTGATTATCAGGCCGGCGCCTTTTGGCAAGGCTATTAGAAGCAGAAAGTTGCCTATAAAGAAGCCACATCAAAGGAGTCAAAGGAATCCAAAGCGAAATAATAGTTATCAATGTCTCACGTATTGACATCAAAACTGACTGAGGAGCCGAGCTATACACAACTCCCTTCTCTCTCATCAAACTCAGCAGAAATTTCTCATCACGCTCAATTTTCCTACTCGAAAATTTCAACTCAGGAGCCGAAGCTCTAGGCCAAGAGAACACCTTCAACTTATCCATTTTTGAAACCCGGCTAGTACTACTCACAATATCTATCTCTTCAGAATCTTGAGAAGTTGGATTTGGATTTGTGTTATAATATATACGGCGAGATCCCTCTTCGAGTAAAACATTTGTAACCGAACCATTTTGAAGGCTAGTGATGAATTCAGAGTATGGGACAGTTTTTGGATTTGGGGTAGCAGTTAACCTCAGAAACAAGTAGCAAAACCCCAAAGCAGCAGAGATTGAAGTGTACAGTGCCAATCTTTTGGTGTTCTTTCTAATGAACAATCCAACATCTTTAAAAAGTGATTTCACTGAAACCCTCTTCAATCTAGAAGTGAATAGCCGCAATCTCGGTCTCAATCTCAATGAAAACTTCTTTCTCACTCCATTATGTGATTTTTTTTCTCAGTTTGTTGCCAGATAACCCAAATTGAGACTGGGAACAAGCACAAAAACCCAACAAAGGAGACTGAAATGAACTGGACTTATTACTAGAAAACAGAAAATGTTGGAAACTTACCCGATTGTCAGTTGCCAATGGGCAGTAATAGCGTATGCTAGTGTTTCTCCTCAAAGACACAATTTGTCCACTAATAACACTTAACTGCACTTTACTTGATAACAACCCATGATTACAGACAACAGAAAGAGTAGCCATATCGATGAAGTACACAACGAACTGCCAATACCTAAAAATGAAATTTAAAAGTTCCCATTGATGGTGTAAGAATAGCTTACGGATTTTCTTTGACAATCATACGAAAAATTGGTAAAGATGTGGGAAAAAAATAGGAACCTGAGATTGTAGAATAACGAGGAAGATGAAAGCGGAGAATGCGCGTTGTCAAGGTGGATCAGTTTAGTGTGGAGGATAAGGAATAGCTTGGGCCTACGACATAATTAACTGATGAAGGGCCCTTGGGTTTAGTTACTGTTTGGGTTTTTCAAGCCTTACACTTTCAATATAATGGGATAATATATGATTTTATGAATTGAAACTCCTAATTTTAGAACTATATTCTATCATGGGCGCATTTCTTTAACTATCCCACAAATCCAATAGTGTTTTGAGGATTTTGGCATTTTGGAGAACAAAAATAAGGAAAATACAAATCTAATAATCCCCATTTTTGTTTCCAATAAAATGAGGTACCTAAAATATGAGATACTCCATTTTGAGGTACCCAAAATACTATTTTTATTATTCTTTATATATTAAATAAAAAAATTAATATAATAATAATAAAATAAGAAAGGCAAAATGGGATAAATGGATGGACTAGATCTTGCAAAATAGGGTTTGGGGAGAAGAATTTAAGGAAACTGTGGGATTCTTGCCTTGTTCTCACCTTGCTCCTTTCTATACAACAATTAAACTCTGTTCTCTTCAGCTTCAATTTAGTTCAGTGTAGTTCAGTTAAGTTCAGTTCAGTTAGTGCTCCTCTAAAACATCAATGCTACTTCATCCAAAACTACTGACTAAATTTGAGCTGTGATAAATCCTCAAGGGTGAAGACACCCAGACTAATGTTTTCTCGATTGTAGTTAAAATGCTCTAAACAATCTGCCAGCAAAAAGAATACTAAAAAGCTAGTAACTATTATTATTCTCTTATGATGCTTACACAACATAAGCTTATCCTAGTCCACTCACCCAATGGAGAGCACATAATGCAAAACATAACAACAAACTAACAGTTTAACACACTTTATTCTTGCCTAAACTAGACCATGGGCATAACAACCGCAATTTATTTAAACTATTTCTCTTCAACCTCCTCGTCCTCACTCCAGCAACATTTATTAAGGATAGATCTAGGCGACAGACACCCTTCGATCCTCTCAAAACTGCAGTAAACAATGGATCCACCGGTCCCTAGCACTTCATAGCAACTCCCTCTGCAGCAATACCCCTTCACATCCACTGCCAATTTCTCTCCATCCAAACCGTTGCTGCTATGAACTTCAACCAAGAATTCAGCCGGTTCAAAGCACCCCAAAAACTGGTCCAACAGTGCACCCAAGTTCACCTCTTCAAAGCTGTACCCAACCGACTCAAAGCTCACATAGCTAAACCCATCTTCAGGAGTCACATGAATTGTAGACACAGCCTCTCCTTCAATGGAGTTCATGGAATAGCCACACAGGTCGAACTCAAAATCACATATTTCTGACTTTGGGAGGATTTTTCTTATTCCGGATTCCTCGGTCATTACAGCAGCTGAACCGGCTCGGGACTTATAGAAAACCGATGCCCGGTCCCTGTCAAGACTGGTCATGCACATCTCAAGAGTTTGAATTGGGTGAGACCGGTTGTTCTCAACATCAGCAGAAGCAGAGTACACGTGCCACTTCTGTGTTTCATCAGGATTCCCCATCACATAAGCAACGCTTTTCAACCCGAGTTTGCTGAAATGGGCATCGAGGGTCGCTACTTCTTCAGAGAAACTGCGGTGGGGGAATGACTGGGCCCCAGGAAATATGAAGGCCCCACGGCTGTACCTCACAGAGCACACCTTGAGGGAAAGGGCACCAGCCAGTTTCAGGATTGCAGGAATTTAGAGGAGCAGTTTGGTGGTCCCGCAAGTCTTTATGATGAGTTTGTAAAGGTACACAAAGAGGCTAGATTCAGAGAGGATGTACGAGTCCTGATGAGCATTTGAAAGCGAGCTGACAATGGTGCATTCAGCTGGCTCGAGAATCTCATCAATTTGGGATCGGGACAGAGAACGGAGGCCCGTCCCTTGAGGATCAGCAAAGAAGCTGGGCTCAGAGAAGCAGACTCCAAGCCTCTTCTCATAGCCCTCAAAGCCAATAGCAGAGACCGGAACAGTCATCTTCGAACAGGAACAAAAGAAGTAGAGAGGTAATCTAGGCAAAAAAAGCAGGGAAAAGGGAAAGCAAAATGGCGATGAGAGAGGACTAAAATAAAATTATGTCAACAATTGAGGGAGTCTCAGGATGGTTTGCGAGCACACTGCAAAACAAAGTAACAAACCATGAAATCAGATTAGTAAACCATTTAAATGAGAGAAATAAGAGGCACAACAAGAAGCTAAAAATTGAACTCACGTTGGAGTAAGCAGCAGATCTGAATTTCTTGATTCCACCAGAAGGTCTAACGTCTTCAATGCTGTAACCTAAGGGAGCTTCGTAGAACAAGGTTTTACTACTGCTAGACTTCCTCTTGCCACCTTTAGACTCCATTAGATCATTCAGTCTTTCCTGCCACAGCACGAACAGAACATTAGGCATCAGAAACCAATAGGCATAAGAAAACCGTCTTAAAACAAACTAAAGAGAATAATCTGCACGGAAGACCTAAGGCCCAAAAATTGTAGTTTGGTTAAGCTGTTTTTAGTGGTTAATGTGAGAAATGTAAAAATATACCAACTGCATTAAATGAAATATGACATTCGAAAAATAAATGATATGGAGGGTCATGAATTCAAATCCTATTGTATTCAAAGTTTTAAATTATTATCGTTGCTTTCAAATTGGGGGTCTTTAACTTGTTATTTTTTTGTATTGTTTTTCCCAAGAAGAAAAAATGTCAAGAACGGCCTACCGAACAATATCTCTTCATATAGAACATAAGAAAGATAAAAAAAAAAATACGCCATTCAAAATAAACAATTTTGGAGCAATAATTTTCTCCAATAAACAAATTAAGCAATTATTTTTAATGCGCTTACAGTAATACAAAAATTAAGCCCAGATTCTAAACAATACAGAAGGCACACACATGTATGCAAATGAATTTCAAATTAGAGAAATCCAATAAACGCCAATAGATTTCAAATATGGGAACCAAAGTCTTTAAGTAAACAAAGAAAAAAATAAACAAAATCGACATCACAAATACCAACTTTTCACCAAAAATATGCAAATAAAGGACTTACAAATATGAAAATGTTGCGATTCAAGAACCTGAGCTCTTTGGGAAATCGTTCTTTCCCTAAACTCTGTCCTGAAATGCGAAGACAGACGAATTATCAAACAACAACAATCGACAGATTACAAAGAGGAAAACAAATAGAAAACGATCAATACAAAAAGAAAAATGCAACATTACCGATTCAAATACCGACAAGATCAGATGGATGAATGGAGCAACAGAGAGAAGACGCTAAACCAATTCTCAGAGGATTTCAACCACATAAACGCTTTGTAACTTCGTTACGGGGGCAGTTTATATAGGAGGGAGCGCAAGGCTCCTTTTACCAAATTACCCTTCTTCTGTAACCGAGAATTAACAGATGTACCTCTCTTTTTTTCATATTATGTCTTATTTAGAGAAGTGGTTAATTAAATAACTTAAGGGAGATTCTAAATTACACAAAGTTACCTTAATTTTATTAATCTCACCATTGATTGAGTGGGGTTCACCACCAATTCAATGGTGAGATCAATAAAGTTATGCGTACTTTGTCTAAAACAAAGTAACTATAGCTTACACCATAACTTAAATGCCCTTAACACTATCGAAGTATCACCATTGGCCGTTGACAGCCTTTTTGTACGTGCTCATTACGCTGATGGCTCAAAACAGGACACGTGGAAGGGGTACTCCGGTAATATCGGAAGAACAGATGTTTAATTAGGGAATTTATATATGAGTCATGGATCCTAAAAGTATCCACAATTCAAGGGTTCTCATCAAATATAGTCCCACACTTTTTTTATTTTTCATCAAATTTAACGTTATTTGAAAAAATATGGGCTCTTGATCTTAAAAATACCGAGTTCCGTGGGCTCTTAAAAATACCGAGTTCCGTGTATAAATTCTCGTTTAATTAAGGGTTGGATTTTCTCTTTACCTAAGAATAAAACCTAATTTACGTTAAATAATTCCATTCTTAGAAGCGAATTTTCTTAGGGGTTACTATCCTTAACGGTATACTTCTTATTAAAGATAATATTGCTTAACAGAGATTATCTACAAAATATCCATGAGAACCCATATTTCAATCTTTTCACCTTTGCAATATTCTTTTTTACAGTTTACTATATATTATTGTTATAGAAAGGGAGCAGCAAACCTCGGTGTGGTGTAAAATCGAATCGAAGTGGACCAGTAGTAAAAATATTTGATAATCTCATTTTCAACTAAAATTTTAGATTCCAATCCGAAATATTTTATTTCAGTTTGATTGAACTTAATAATGAAGTGAAATATTTTTTCTTGACAAGATGTAAAATTGATTTGTGATAGCGTTGAACTCCTGTATGTCGAATCTTCGCTGTCTGCAAAAAGAACGGTGTTAAAGTGACTTTCTATAGTTTGGCGAAGTTTCTCTGATGTCTAAGTTAGACTGGAATTTAGTATATAGAAGTATATGTAAGTAATGGTGATTGTTGTGTACTTTTTCTAAAATCGGTCAACAATCTTTATATGAATCCAAGATGAGAGTTACCGTTAGTGGACATTATGAGATGACGAGATTTCCGTTGCAGTTATATGACGGTGCTCATTTTCGTTACTCGTGGGTTCCATGTACCACCTCAGTCTTCAATCCATCCATGTCCACTAGTAGGGCAACTGCACCCTTTGTGGGCTTGGGCCTCTCGGTGGGCCTATATATTTTTATATATGGCCTAATGCCCTATTAAGGGCCTGAACTATTCCAGATTTACCAATTGAGGGCCCGAACTATCAATGTCACTAGTTAAGGGCCTAAACTTTTAAAAAGTGGTTCAACTAAGGGCTTATTGATGACGTGGCAGTCGAAAATCAGAAAAGTCAACGGACGCCACGTCGGCTGTTACATCATCAATAAGCCCTTAGTTGAACCACTTTATGAAACGTTAGACCCTTAGTTGAACCACTTTATGAAACGTTAGGCCCTTAGTTGAAGCATTAGCATAGTTCAGGCCCTCAATTGGTAAATATGAAATAGTTCAGGCCCTTAATAGGTTATTAGGCCTTATTATTATTATTATTATTATTATTGTTATTATTATTATTATTATTATTATTATTATTATTTTGTACATAATTTCTGATTATATTGTTCTATTTTGAATATGAAGTTTCACTTTTGGGTAACAACCGTGTTTAATTTTCTATTCTAGGATTGTACCTTCTTCTGGAATGTGTTTATTGCTTATTTTCATGTGCAGATTAAATTGACTAGAAGAATATCTATGTGCACACACAATGGGCAACTAATTAATTAAAAAGTTCATCCTCCTTTAATCCTTTGAAATAATAACAAAAATTGTAAACCTTCATATAGTATGCTTAGTTACAAAATAAAGCACAAAAAGCAGAACATAAATTATTTGTGTTCTTTATAAAGATTGGAGAAATCGTAAAAGAAGTATTGCATGCTAACTTGGTCTGCATACCTGAAAAACGACCATACCAAGGTACATGAAAAATTAAATTGATAATGACTTCCAAATAAATTATGAGACTAAAACAAGCTTCACATATGAAAGCTATCCTTTTAGCTTTCACGTACAAAAAAAAATCATCAAATAAGCCCTACTATTGCGTTTCCCCACGAGATATTTTCAAAATGTTATCATTTGTAGTCACTTAAAAGGATTGTTTTATATTGATTTACAAGTTTATCTCAAAAAAATTTATTCTCACAATTATTTTTGTAAACAAAACATGTTGGCCTTGGACAATACATTTTTCCCTTCATATTAACTAATTAGGAGCCCTTTCATATCATTTTTCCAAATTAAAAATCTATTGTTTATGAGGAAAGTTTAAAAACGGAGCTTTTCATAACAACATTTTGAAAAAGCAGTTCAAACCTAGCCCTTAATTGCTATTTTAATATCAAAGCACATGTATAGGACTTTAATATCTTCTACCTCGAAAACCCCCTCTCTAGTAACAATTATTTGTAGCTAAAGAAATTCTAGACAAAACAAAGTCCCTCAAATGATTCCTAATATCAATAAGTGTCAACTTAATTTTCCCTGGCGAGATATCTCTAAGTAACTTCAACTTTACAAATAATTTCATCCCTATCGACATCATTCGCTATGCTTGATTGCAACTTCAAACAAACCTTTATACTTGTATCACCGGATGCTTGCAACATACTACAAGTAACCAAAAAACCTAACACAATATTAATCTACATTGAATACGTAGATATCAAACATATAGGGTGGATGCTTGACTTTAATTTGATTGTTTTGGAAGCTTTAAAATGTTGACATTTTCCAAAATAATGAAACACATTATTTTAACACCATCCAAAGTATGAGAGGCACTGAGATTAAGAGTGATGTTCCAATAAAATTCAAATACAATGCTTGAACAACAAGTCCACAAATGACTTCCAAATAACATTGAGAAAATTAGGTCAAATTTTGAGTGAAAACGACAGCCTAGAAAAATTAAGTGCGAACGAGAAAATAACACCACTATAACCTGGAAATAGTAAATAGAGTTACAGACCAACAAGAATTCACATAAATGGGAAGATGATGGCTAAATTGTTGTATACTTAATCTGCAATTAATTAATTAATTAATTAAAAAGGAGGGGTTACAGGTACATGTGAAAAGTTAATTAAGCAAAAGAGAGAAAGCAGAAAACGTGCAACACTGTTGCAGAATCGAGGTGGGTTTCACATGGACCCTTTGATTTGTTTAAGGCCATAAGATAAGATTGTTTAATTAGGACAGAAAGTGATGGCTTTTAATTATTTTAACAAAAGATTAAGACTTTGATTAAGTCTTTAAATTATTGATATTGAATTGTGGACTTGCATTGATAATAGTTGTATGTATCTCTTTCATCATTATTATCGATTTCCGCAATTTCTTTATCAAGGTAAGAGCCTGCCTGCCTTTCTTGGAGACCCAAAATTTACCCTACTTTATTACTGCCAATCCCACCAATTACTCCTCTTATATACACATTCTATTTGTCATTTTCTGCCAATTAATTAACACTTTTTTTTTATATCAAGTGTTTAGCTAATAATTCCTAATTGAGAGTTTAAATTGATACTAGAGGAGGCAACATATTTTTTGAGTGTTGTAGGTTTGATGAAAAATGGATTGTATTATGATAAAGAAGATAGAAAAAACACAACCAGAAGCCAAGGGCATCTGAAACACTATTAGTTCATTCAATTTCAAATGGACCATCTAAGCAATAGATGAGCCGAAGCATTAGTATCTCGGGAAATTAAGCTACAAACACTATAAGAAAATACTATTGAATAAAATCCTTAATAGAAAAGTAAAATAGTCATAAGCAACTTCATGGATAGCTAGAGAATCAAATAGAGTTTTATTTTTCAAGCTCGATGATAACATTTTTTCATCCAATAGGCGAATCCACATTAGTTTAAGTGGGTTCCATGGAACCCACAGTATTTAGCTAATTTGGTTTAATTTATGTGTAAATTACAATGTGAACCCATGTAAATAAGGTTATGGAACCCATTTGTGAGAGTTGGCTTTGTTAATTCGATGAATCAATGAAATACTACAATCTTATCTATTAACAAAATTGGATAATATCTCCACTTTCTACGATTTAACCATTGTTTTGAATCACTTTCCCTCTTAAAATCTGAAATATTTCCAACCTTTTAATCTCATGAGTCACTTGCACAAAACTTCTAATGAATTTAATTCGAAACAAGTTTGTTTCAAATAATATGAAAATGAACTTTTCATCTTGATAGTATTGAACCAACTATTTGTTTACATATACTAAAATTAAAACTGATTTTTCTATTAACACTTGGACCCCATACTGAAATAGTTCTGAATTCACCACTGTGACATCCAAGATATTTAAGTACAATTAATAACCCTACATGAACAGAATTTCAGCTTTCAACTTGCAGAAAACGAATTAACAGCAACCGAATAGTTGAACAAATGCAACACCGAGAACAAAAAGGTTCGTAGCATGCATACAACAAATCCAACATTTACAAGAAGTTTTTTTATCACTGCCTAACTAGTTATGTGTTACATAGACCTGTTCGTGGGCTAGCGAGCCAGCCCGACCCGTCCGAATCCATAGTATTTGGGATGGATTTTGGACATTATGTTTCAATTTTGGCCCACCCAACCCGAACTTGATTAAGTCCGCAAGTTAAATGGGTTGGTTTTGGGATTAATCAAAATTTTCAATGGATCGCCCAACTTGCATAATTCATGTATATAATGATATTTTTAATATAATTTTATATTATCAAAAGTTAAAAATAGAATATTACTAATATAAAAGGAGTTTTGTTTCATTTTATTAGTCATAATAATTGTATTACTATTGAATAT
>CAOJBJ010381396.1:0-13215 GCA_948291685.1 Euphorbia celastroides | reverse complement strand
AAATTAGCGGTTCATGGAAATCCTTTTCAATTGTCTCTGTCCCCACCTCTCTGCTTTCTTCATCATTTTATTGCCTTCAATTCCTAATTTCATCGTTCTCTTTATGTCCTCTTCCATTGATTGGGCCCATTTTTAGATCCTGCTGCACTCATTAGCACTCCAACAAAATTTGAGGTGTCAAGTGCTAGAATACTCTTCCAATGTTCTAAAATAAAATAAAATAAAAAAACCTTTGCACTTTTGTTTCTGGATCTTTCATCTCTTGAATTATTTTATCCTTTCTTCTTTTAACTAGGTCTTCTTTCTTTATGTAGTTCCTCTATCTCCTCGTCATCAACTTTGCTTCTTTGGGGTCAAACATTTGAGAACACTATTTACACGATGATTGTTCCTTCAGCTGTTTCTTCTAAAAGCCCGTTTTTACCTCTATTTCCGGAGCACCGAAGGAATTGTTCGTCTCCTCCTAGGGTTCGTTTTAGACCAATCCAGTGTTTTCTGAACAATAAAGACCCCAAAACCACCAATAATCCTGCTAAACCAAGAACCCATCTTTTTGGGATAGTAACCCTAAACCCAGCGTTAACTCAGAGAGGAAATAATGTAAGCAGAGGATATGAGGAGAAGAGAAACTTTGCCCAAGTGGGTAGCCGACCAATGGGGCCATTGTGTGGGTTTGGGTATTGGATGCAGGGGTTCAGGTGTTTCCCATGGTTGGCTCTCAACTTTCACATGGCACATTATCTGAATCTTCACCCATCACTATTGCAGATTGTGCAGAATTCTGGCAACCTCCCTATGGTGGCTAAACCTCTCTATGGAATCCTCTCTGATGCCATTTACATTGGAAATTCTCACAGGATTCCTTACATACTCCTTGGAGGTTAGTTTGCTCTCATCACTACTGTTGATTATTGAATACTTTGTTATGTTCATTGCTCTTTGTTTTGTTTGATGTTTATTTAATGTTACTGTTCCACTCTCTGTTTTCAATACCTTTCTTGCTGTGTGATTTCTTCTATTTTATTCACACTTTAAAGATCCGTTTTCCTCAAATTCCATGTCCAAGCCTTTTGCTAACCGGTAATTGAAAGTGCACTTAGCTTCACATCTCAGTTTCCTAATGAGCAGTGTATTTGTGACTTGGTCCACGTTCATCACAATTTAGGACTTCTTTAAAGGATTACTGAGATGTTAAGCAAATGTTTGCGTCTTTTCCAAGATTTAGAGTTTCTATGTTAGACACCATATGGTTCACATTACCATTCAAATTTATACCATCAAATGATCCTTTATTTGGCAAGTAGTTGTAAAAAATATGTATCCGACATATACTTTTTGCTATTTATTTTTGTTCTGGTTGCTAGCTATATCATTATTTCTCAATGGAAGTCAATATTACGGGCTAATTAGCAATTAGCAGTTACACATTTTTTCATCAGTCCGCATAACTTTAGAGATTTTAGCTTTTATGGCAGTTGTAGTGAAGTCGGCACTTGTCTAAAAAAAGAGATTAGAAAAAGTGCTTAAATTGTTCATAATTGAAACTTTACTTCATTTTCACATAAATCGGAGCCTTTCTTTTCATTTGTGTTTTGGTTGACAAATAAATTTATGGTTGTGCTAGGGAGCTAATAACTTAACTTGCAGTTGCATTACAATTTTTTGAGTCAAAAGCTTATTCCCAGAGTAAGATGTAAGATCTGAGATGAAAGAAATAACTTCTTAGCATATGAGGTCTGTCTGGTGGTGGACTTACTTGTAAGAATTTGTTTCAGTGCTGTTGCAGGTCTTATCTTGGGGTCCATTGGCAGTGATCCCAGCTGCACGCCAAGCTCTTCCTACAGTTGTAGCATGTATCCTTCTCAGTAATCTTGGTGCATCGATTACAGAAGTTGCAAACGATGCTCTAGTTGCAGAATATGGCCAAAGACACAGAAGGAAGGGCCTCCAGTCCTATGCATTTATGGCTTCAGCTGTAGGTGGAATACTAGGCAACTTAGTTGGTGGATTCTGCTTAATGAAAGCACCTCCAAATATCATGTTTCTCATATTTGCCGGTCTGTTATCTGTTCAACTGGCAATTTCTTCCACAGCAAGGGAGGATGCTCTTGGTTTAGGGCGACCATCACAACAGAGTCTAGAAAAGCAATCAATCTGGGAAAGCATTAAAAAACAGCTTGCTGATCTGAAAATGACATTAGGTGTAGAAGCCGTTTCTTACCCTCTTACTTGGGTTGTAGCATCCATTGCTACCGTCCCAATTCTCTCAGGTTCGATATTTTGCTATCAAACACAATGTTTGCATCTTGATCCTTCAATTATTGGAATGTCACGAGTAATTGGACAGTTAATGCTTCTTTCCTTGACTGTACTGTATGATCGTGACTGGAAAGAAGTGCCCATGAGGAAACTAATAGCTGCAGTTCAGTTTATGTATGCTTCTTCTCTTCTCCTTGATTTTGTTCTGGTGAGGCAGATCAATCTTAAGCTGGGGATCCCCAATGAGGTATTTGTTTGCTGTTTTTCGGGTTTAGCAGAAACTCTTGCACAGTTTAAGCTCCTGCCCTTTTCGGTGCTACTGGCTAGTTTGTGTCCAAAGGGTTGTGAAGGATCTCTTACATCATTCTTGGCATCAACCTTGTGTTTGTCTTCAATTGTTAGTGGGTTTTTGGGCGTTGGCCTTGCTTCCATGATGGGAATAACAGCTGGCGATTACTCAAGTCTGCCTCTGGGAATTTTGATACAATTCATTGCAGCACTATTGCCTCTGGGTTTGATTCGATATGTACCTTCCCAACCGATTGTTGATAAGGAAAGAAAGAAGATTTTGAGCAGAAAAAGCCGGAAGAATCGAAGGATTGGAAGAGTAGTGTTAGGCTCTGTTTTTGTTTATCGCCGAGAAAGAGAATCCGAGACATAGAGACAAATGATTTACTAGGAGGGGAATAGCTTTTGTCTTTTATAGAAGGATGTGAGAATCTGGAACAGCTGAAGTTTTGGTTATGTTTGAATGATTGGCTGGCCCAGAAGGTCAGATGCAACAGTCAGCAACAAGGAGATTGAAGTCGCCTTTTGAATGTTTATAAGCTCACATGAGATTGATAAAGGTATATATACAGTACCCTTTTGATTTTGCTTCATTGAGTATCAAGAGCTATGTAATATGGTTCTTTCTCGAGTGAAGCTTGATAGCCATAGTTGTAATGGCACAGCTGATACCTCAATGAAAGTATCAAATCGAGTTGGACCGATGAATTGTATAGTCTCTTTCCACTTTGTTGTAAACTCTCAAGAGAGCTCTTGTTTTGTTGTGTGAATCTCATCTGTAATGTTTATGTAGATTAGTTGTACTTGGGTATGCCCATAGAGGAAGAAAACGTGGTGGGGTTCTGCAATGTGAAAAATGATCGAAACATTCAAAATTGTATATTAGCTAAAAGACCGAATATTCATTTACATCATTGATTGAAAATCCTGAAAAGGATCGTCTCCCTTCATCAACAACATAAGACTATCAAGCATTTCATAGATAGAAATCGAGCAAGGATGTGCTTTGCCAGTAGCAAAAAAGTAATGAGTTGTGTTTCTTACACTTATCCAACTGCACCCAGGAATCTTCCTTAACCCCATATCTCTCATCGATGTTCTAACATCTTCCACAACATCCCATCTTCTAGCAGAAGCATGCACATTCGAAAGTGAGATATAGTTCGATGGATTCTCAGGTTCCAACTCAACAAGTAGTCCATAAGCAAGACTTTGCATCTCGGGATTCCCGTGCATTATTGAAGCACTAACAAGAGCACCATATATACTCGGTCCGGGTTTTACAGGCATTGTTCTTACAAAGTCCAATGCCTCTTGAAGCTTCCCTGATTTACCCAACATATACACAACACAAGCACAAATCTCAACCGTCGGTTTGATTCCATATTCTGTTATTGCAGAGTTGTAGATTCGAAGGCCTTCATCAACCAATCCCGACCTTCCACAGGCAGAAAGAACCCCTACTATTGTGATCATGTCTGGTTTATTTCCCATCTGAAGCATCTTGTCATATATATACACAGATTCCTTCCCTTTCCCGTGTAATCCGTATCCTGATATCATTGAACTCCAAGAAATTGCATCTCTACAAAAAGATTCATCTTCAAATATTCTTCTAGCATAATTCAAGCTGCCACACTTTGAATACATGTCTACCAAAGCATTGAATAGAGACGTATCACAATTCAATTCTCTCTTAACTGCATAAGCATGGATTTGTTTCCCGCCAATTAAACTAGCAAGCGAGCTACAAGCAGGAACAACACTCACCAGTGATACCCTGCTAGGTTCTACTCCATCTTTCAGCTGCATTTCACTAAAAAGAGCCAATGCTTCTTCTGGATATCCATTTTGGACATAACCGTTGATCAGTGCTGTCCAAACATAAACATTTCTCCTCTTCATCCCATTGAAAACTCGCCTACTGTACTCAACTTTCTTAATCCTTGAATACGTGTCAATCAAACAACATCCCAAATGAACATCTGAATCGGAACTAGGGCCCCAAATCAATTCATTTCTCACTATAAACCCATGGAGCTCCCTTCCATAATCACAATTACACAAAAGCAAAAGACTTGAAACTGTAAATGCATCGACTTTAACCCCTTCAATCTGCATTCTTCTAACAAGACTGAAAATTCCGTTGTTGAAATTCCGATCTCCTGTGTCGCAATAACCGGAAATAACAATATTCCACGAACGAACGTTTCTCTCAGGCATTTCATCGAACAGTTTGGAGCACTCACCCAAATCCCCACATTTACTGTACATAGACATAAGAGAATTGGCAACAATAAGATCCAAATCACACCCAAATTTCAGAGCTTTTCCATGAATTAATCTACCTAAATTCAGGCCACCAATCTCACCGCAAACCTTTGATAAAGTGGCAAGGGTATAATCATCTGGCGGCACACCAGAAGAGCACATAGCCAAAAAGTGATGCAAAGCTTCATTATACGCCTGGTTTTTCACATATCCAGTAATGAGAGAATTCCAAGAAAAAACGCACCTTTCCTCAAGAGAATTGAAAACGCGTTGAGACAAAACTGGGACGCCGAAAACAGCATAGGCAGAGATGAGTTTAGTGGCCAAAAAGGAATTTTGAGAGACACCCAAAAGCAGAATTCGAGCGTGGCATTGGCGTAGGAGTTGTAGGGAGTTATGGGTAACGGAAAACTGAAGCAAATTGAGAAGATTTCGAGGGAGAGAGAACAGAGTGGCGGAATGGTAAAAACGAGAGCTTGATGGCTTCAATGGAGAGAGCAGATTCATTTGGTATTTGGCGGGATTCATTCGGGTCACTTCATTTCTCTATAAAAATATGGCCGGGTCGGATCCTATAAGGTTTGAATAGTTCTAGATTTTTTGTTCGGTAATTGTAGTGGATATCTTATTTTTATCAATTGTATTTGTTTTTGTCCTTTTTTTTTATGTGTGTTTTTGTCTTTTTTATCCTTTCCTTTTTACTTTTGTCCTTTTTTTACTTGTATTTATTTTTTATCTTTTCTTTTGAGTATATTATGAACAGTAAACTGGTATACCAAGTTTCATTTTTCAAATATGGCCGGAATCTCGCCGGACTGCCGTCTCCGCCGCCCAGATCCACCGTCGACATTTTTTCCGGCGATTCCATGATTAGTATACTGGTACACTTTTGGTTAGTATACCGGTATACTGTTCACATCTCGCCGGAATATAGCCGGACTCCTCCGCCGACACCACAGCCACCTAGATCTCGTCGTTGAAACCCGCTGCCGCCCTTTTCTCACCGAAAAAGTATAAAACAAGGCAATCTAATCTAAAAATAAAAAAACAAAGGAAAAAAAGACGGAACTAGAGAGATCGGTGATGGCGGGGCTTCTGAGATGGTGATATCGGCGGCAGACGATGGAATCTCAGTTATGGCTACGAGATTCCTTCAAATCTGGTGGCAGACGACAGGTTAGCGTCGGCGGCGGCAAAATAAAGGTTGCACGGACCAGATCAGACGGCGGCGATGGAAAAAAGGAGGCGAAGCTAGATGACGGCGGCAGTATATCTTCTTCGGTGGCGAAAAAAAAGGAGGCCGGAAGCAGGTGAAACGAGATTCGGCGGCGAACGACAGGCGGTTTCCGGCTGCGCGACTCTGGCGGTGATCAGATCTGACGACGACAACGTGAATCTGAGGGAGGAGCCCAGATCTTGGGCGGCGACGACGGCGGAGGACTTCGGGCGACGTAGGGCGGTGACGGAGGGCGGCAATCGAGGGTGGCGACGGGGGGCGGCGGTGACTTGCAGAAATGAGAGAGTGGGTTTTTGAAGAGTTTGTTATGAGAATAGGGTTTTTAGGATTTTTATTGTTGAAATATTAAAAAATGGACATTTGTTTATATTAAGAGGGCATTGTTTAAAATTAAAGGGTTTTTTAGGGTCATTTGTTTCAAAACCCTTTTTTGTTTTTAGATCAGTTATAATATGGTTTTCAATTTAATATCCTATAAGCCTATAAATTTTATATAGAATTTGGGTGTGACTTCCTATGCCTCATGACTAGAAGGTGCCTAATTTTTTCTTGTTTAATTTTGTAGTTTATAGAGTAATAGAAGTGAACGTTAAGATCAATTAATAAATTTTTAGTTATATTATAAAAGTTAAAGGCTCAAAACACTCAATCAAAAAAAGTTTAAATTTTTTATTATTATTCTTAACATTAAACGCTTCTTTATGTATATTATTTTGGTGGTATAATGAAAATGTTAAGGAAGCGGCATATCAAAAAAGGGATATGTTCATAGAGGGAGGAAATCAGAGAAAAGATTAAAAGTGAAGTGAGAATCTAATTCCAATCTTAAAGTGGGATCAATTATACAACTTTCAACTATTTGCTTATGTCATTTCAGCTTTTAGGCCCGCACGGATTGTACTTATGTTTTTGTTTTTAATAAGGATTTGATTGTACTAACTTCTTTTGTGATCCCAGAACTCAGTTAGACTGAAAGATAAAAGCTTTTCAAGATAATATATGTTTTCTCAACTTGCTTTTATTTTAGTTTTGTTCAGTATTTCATGTTTCATTACACTTATTCCATCCAGCTTACTTAAATACTTACACTTACAAGTTACAAAAAAACCAATTTTATACTGAAACGTTTGTTTCTACACGGGGCTAGTCCATGATTAATTCCTTAATTAGGTTGTAGTCATCTTTGATTAATACAAATTAGAAAAGTTAATTAAGCAGTAATTGTAACCAAAGTGAAAGGTAAAGACTAGAAAGATAAAATGGATCCAGATGGAATTTGATTAACTGGAACAAAAATATTACAACCATGAAAACCAAACTAAGCATCAGATAACAAGCCTTAGGCATGGAAGATAGATTCAAGCAAGACAAAAAGAAGAAAAAGTGTCAACAAAAAGGAGCAAGCAGATTGTAATTATTAGTATGCATGGCAGGCTTGAAATGGCCATGAACATCATCCATGTTCCACCATAATCCATCCCAAAGCATATTCATATTCATATTCTCTTCAACATTGATGCAATTCTCTTCAGGTCCCGAGTTCGATCCATTAAACACACACTGCAGAAATCCATAATCCTGCTGCCGCTGTGCAGTAGTTGTGGTTGTAGTAGTGTTGGTGTAGAGATTACTGGCCATTTCTTGCTGCCTTAACTGAGGAACATATCCCGCTTTGTTTTCTTCGAGTAAAGACACCGTCTTTTTCATCTCCAGTTGGCTTAGTTGCTGTTGCTGTTGTTGTTGCTGGTGCTGAAACTGCTGCCTTTTCAAAAGGCGGGTTCTCGCCGCCTTTTCTGGTGCACTTTTGACCTTTTTCTTGAAATGGGTTCTCCAGTAATTCTTTATTTCATTGTCTGTTCTTCCAGGCAAGCTTCTTGCAATTGTTGACCACCTTCATTCATGCTTTTCTAAGTTAAAATTCATCGTTCAAAAAAAGGCGAGCAACGTTCTTATAGTAACTATAGTAATTTACCTGTTGCCCCATCTTGCATGGAGCTCAAGAATAATGATTTCTTCATGTGGAGTAATTTGGCCTCTCTTCAAATCTGGCCTCAGATAATTCACCCATCTCAGCCTGCAACTCTTCCCATTCCTTTTCAACCCTGCACAAGCAAATTCTAGACCGTTTTAGTTCATCCTGTGTTATCTAACAACAGACAACAACTATCAGTACCAGAAAGCCGAGCAACAGAATTCCATCGGCCTTCGCCATGAGACCGTACATATTCAACAAGCAACCTGTCTTCTTCAGCAGTCCATGGCCCTTTTCTCCATCCTTCATCTATCACCCCATTCCAGCTCATCACTCCCCACGACATTTTCTTTCTTTTTTTGAGCTTTAGTTAATTGTATGTCTTGAGTTTAGTGTTTGTTGCCTATTTATATCACTACTTAACCCTTCATTTCTCATTATTCTTTAATTTCTGTCCCTGTCCAAAATTTGTACTTTTCTTAGCATTTCTTTATTTGACAATAGCACTCCTCAAATCGAATGGCTGTAGTGCTTTGATCATGTTTTCTACAACAATCTATGTGACACACAAGGGCATACTTGAGTTCACAATTTTGTCAAGGAATTGGGTGACATCTCCAACTAAGGATCAAATCTTTTAATTAGATTGTAAAGTTTAACTTTTTCAATATCATTTAGTTCGTTGAAACTTTGCTTCAACTAAATTTTGGTTCAACTCAACTCGTGAACTTGGCTATAAAGGATACATAGATCTTTTAATGAGGACCGAATGCAAACTTTCAAATTCGAAACTTTACTTAAATGACACCGAAACAGCTTACCAATTATGATTTTATATTGATATATTGGTAGATTACAAAGTTCAATTTGATTGTGCTGTCAAAAGGAAAGAGAAAGGGAGAAAAGTCACGCTGTGCAAGAGCTTATGTATGCAAACACTAACCCTAGAGCATAATCCAAGATTTAGTATATAAAATAAGGAATTAAGTGGAGAGTGGAATTTTTTTAACGTGAAAATTACAGGCGTACCAATGGGTATTTACCAGCTGTTGTGTTTTGCTTTCTTATCAAGGATGTATCCTTAAATAAATATAATTTGCTGGGTGCCATTTTGGGTATTGGGGTTAATTAAAATATTCATTTTTTGGGACACCTGTTTGGAATTTTGTTTTGGTGTCGAGATTGCAGCACAATTCAATGTAAATTGAATTACTTCTTATCTCGAGAGAACAAAATATCAACCTATTCCTTGTTTTTATTTCAATAATAACTTTTCTCTATTCATTTAAGTGTCATAGAATATTTCACGTATATGAATTACAGAGAAAAAGTGATGATTAATATTATTATGTTATCTTAGAAGTGATGTTTAACGAGTGTAGTTACTCTAATGAACAATGCACTTATAGTGGCAAGTCTTTTCTTTACTTTTGTTTGTAAATCAAAGTACACGAGTCTTATCACAAAAGTACACGAGTCCCTTTTTCTATACATAGTACACGAGTCCCCAACTCGAGTTCAATCAACAAACCAAAATTGTAAATTCAAGTAAGTTTACAAAGCTATTTGGCCTCGCACAATTGCTAGGAGTCATTTTTTTGACTCAACTGTTATGAATTTATCAATATTATTATTGCTAAGATAGTAATCCGTAATTGTCGTTTTATAGTTGGTAATGCGATTGTTCTTGTACTACCATTTGTTAGTTTCGAGAGGACAAAGGAGGCTAAGTTAGTCGCGAGGTGACTATCATTTCAAGGACGCATTGTGTTCCTGCTGTTTTAAAGTAAGGAGGGGTCGAAAACTTGCATTGTAATTAAAAAAGCTCGAATAACTTTTAACAAACCTAATAATAAAAAATACATCATATTAAGTTATATTAAAATGATCTAATGTATCATTACCTATCTCAATTTGTTAAAAAAACCTGTTATTGTCTAAACTTTTAAAGCGATTTTATGACTCTGTCATTCATTATAACGTGCACCCTTAAACTCCCTCATTCGAACTAAATCACAATCAAGGGAGTGAAAGTCACATGTCTATCATATACAAGTCAAACCACTAAAAATAGGACATGTAACATTTTTTAAAAAGAAATCTAACTTTTTTTCTTATCCTTCTTCTCTATTCTTCTTAAGGTTTTTTTCGAAAAATGTCATATATTTTAAATAGAAAATCTCATAAATAAAGCTTAGTAATTTGCTTAGCAGCGCATGTGGATGTAGGGACGTATTAGTCTTTTTTCCTTCTGAACTGTTTAAAATTGTTTAACACCTATCATATATTCTGTGTTCATTTTGAGATTATCAAGTGAATCTTTAGATCTCATTAATTAGGGTTCTTTTTAGTAGATAATATTTGTTTATTGTTAAGTTTTATTAATCTTTTCAAAGGATATTAGGATAGAGCATATGGGATTACTTGTGGGGTTAGAATCCACTTATTAACTAATTTTGTTTTGTTTTGAGCTCTTGAGAATGGAATTATTTTTTTGTGGCATGCTAATGAGTTTCTAGAGAACCCTTTTTCTTTTAGTTTTATAATATGATATGAAAGATCCGACATATTATATTGTGACTATTTTTTCAAAATAATCATACCTTATTTTGTTTTACAGTACATTAGAGCATCTCTAAGTGGGTTTTAGATCTATGTGATAAATGGAATAAAAATTCATTTTTAATGATGTGGTAATGGTCTTAGAAATAGACCATTATTGTATTCATTTTACTAGAACAAGTTCACTAGAACAATTTTATTTAGATCCCTGAATTTCTTATACTTTTCAACTATTTTTTAGTTTAAAATATGGGAACTATTCTTGCACTATTCAAATTAATTAGGGACCTCATAACACTTCACATTTTGGTATACAATACACAGGTGGAATTTAGGTCATAAGAAGTATTATAAAATAAATACTCGGGCTAAAGGGTTAAAGCGAGTAATTGCTCGTATGGTCGTATTCTTAATTCTAACCAACATAGAGTTTTTTAATTAGATGTAAGGGAAAATACTCTATTCTATATCACTATATGACACTGACTACTTGATTTTATGTTCCACAACTAATCTCCTTATTTAAAATATGGGATCTAAATGGATGACAAAAATCTTACATCGATTTAGTGGATTCTTAGTATACGAAAATTGGTCTTTTACAGATTTTACTAAAATAATAAAATACTTCTAAAATATCTACCATATCAAACCAGGCCACTTCAAAGATTGAGCAATGGCTGTCCTTTTTTCGACGAGGAACAGGGCCGAGACTTTGGCACTTCTTTATGATTCATTGTCATGTGGTCTATTTGGAACAGAAGGAATAAGTTTATTTTTAAAGGGACGGCCTTTTCGGAGGATGTTTTTGTTAGACGCATTCATTTGGTCTGGTTTCTTTTTGTTTGTAGAAAGAAACGTTTATGTCCTTCTGTAACCGATTATTTATCGACCCTTGGTTCGTGCTTTGTACTCAAACAATGTAAGTTGAATTATTAGTTAAAAAGAGGGAGGGTGTTTGTAGGCAAGCGGGGAAACTTTTCGGGACTCCGCCCCGAAATTTTCACCCTCCCTTTTATTTTTCTGTCAGGGAACGCATTGTTTCCCGAGTGTTTTTTTTTTTAAAAAAAAAAGATTAAACAACTAACACTGTATCTGCTATTAGAGATTTAAAACAATATTGGTTTCTTAACAAATCTATATTTCTTTAATTCGTTTACAAGATTTTGAATAAGTTATGTGTATTTTATGACTCATAGTAATAAATCGTTCATAGTAAATGATTGTTTTTCATATGACTTTGTTCCACTGTACTGCAATTGGATCCAGTCGAACAACATGAACAAAAACTTCTCTACTTTATTGTCTGATTTGATTGAATAGCATTGGTTTGTTTATAGTGTAAAAAGCTTACCGACCAAACAAAGTGATGTCGTAACAATTGGTTAGAGTTGGATACTAAGTACCGTCCAATCTGCTAATGTGGGCTTTAAATCGACAAATGAAGTGCTTAATTGCCTAAACTATACCCTCATTCGGGGGATTTTATACCAAGAGCCCGGCTTTTTGCACCCCACCTCGATTCAACCGTTGATTAATTAATTAACACTTAATTAAATACACATTTTAAAATAATTAATGGTTAGATTGGGGTGGGTGCAAAAAGCCCGGGTTTTTGTATAATTTCCCCCTCATTCGGATATAATTTTTAATTAGTTTTAATCCTTCCTAGCTGGTTTCAATTAATTACCAGTTATTCCCTTTTGACCAACGTCAAAATCATTACTGTTGGTCAAAACTAAACGTGGGGTTAGGCTTACATTGTTGTCATCCTAAAGGCAATCCACCTTCATCAATCATCATCCATTTAAGCCAACATTTTAAATTTTGATCATCATCTAAAACGACATTCTTCGTATATATCTCTTCGAAAAAATCGATAGAGACGTATAACTTAGAAAGTGATAGTATTATCAGTAAAATATTGACTGTTGATTCCAGGTGGTCGAAGAATCGCCTCGACTGAGCTATGTGGCTTGACAGGGTGTGCTGAATAAAGCTAATGAACGATAATGAATCAAATAACGGCTCAAGGCTTCAAGGGCAGTTGAGCCGACATGACGAATAGAAAGGAAATTTGCTGTTTATGCGGCATGAATTCCTAAATTATATAGGATCCCATTTTCCTTGTTCAGCAAGGAAAATAGTATTAGATGAATCCTATTGAGGAACAAACTCCGAACTATTCGGAAACAGCCGAATCCTAGTGAGATTCAGATTTCCTAGTTAAGGCATCAATCAATGTCTATAAATACCCAAGAGCCTAAGGTAGAGAGGTACGAAATTCTAATACTCTAGTTGTTGTTCTGTTACTTTTATTCCAAAAAAACCCTTTACTGATTTAGGCATCGGAGAGTCCCCAAAAAGGCACCCCCCGGTCCTAATCTTTGTGGATTTCATGTAGAGACGACGGTGAAGGTAGTACTAGAAGAACAATTAGGAGCTAACTTATGATGACTAGTTATCAGAAGAAAAAAGGAGTTGTTTACGTTACTATACCATATTTATCAATTGATTTGAGAACTAAAATAAAGTTATATCATGAATAACTAAATACCTAGACTAAGATCACCAAACACCTAAAAATAGAAATACTTTGTTTGTGTATGATGTCTCTTACATATTG
>CAOJBJ010380726.1:0-11094 GCA_948291685.1 Euphorbia celastroides | reverse complement strand
GTGGTGGAGGTGAATGAACAGGTGGTGGTGGTGACTTGTACTTGTAAGGTGGTGGAGGTGAATGAACTGGTGGTGGAGGTGACTTGTACTCATATGGGGGTGGTGGTGAATGAACAGGTGGTGGTGGTGACTTGTACTCATATGGTGGTGGTGGCGAATGGACAGACGGTGGTGGTGACTTGTACTCATATGGTGGTGGTGGCGAATGGATTGGTGGAGGCGGTGACTTGTACTCATATGGTGGAGGAGGTGAATGAGCAGGCGGTGGAGGTGACTTGTAAACATAAGGAGGCGGGGGAGAAGAATAAATATAAGCCTCGCCGGAAACTAAACTCATACTATTCGAAACAAAAATTACAGCCAATGCCGCAACAAAATGAGGCCAAAGGCGACCCCAAGTGGTGGCGCTGCCGCCCATTGTGGCAAGAAAATTCAGCCCCTCACTCCAATGTTTTTTGTCAGACTAAATTAACCACCAATTTAATTAAATTGGAGGCTAAGGGGAAAGAATAATGGAACAAGTGGAATTGGTTTGTAATGTGTTGCAGTAACCATGACATCCCTATGTTTATATAGTACAAATAGTCGTTGAAATAGAGCTGTCTTCTAAGGACTGTTATTGCAATTTGTTCTTTTAATTTATTTTATTTAATTTGTCCATCTAGCTGGCCTGTTTGAATTATTTTGGGGACAAAAATTAATCAATTTGAGAACTAATCTCCAACTACTCATTAGTTATACGATTTAATTAAAATATACAAAGCCAATCTTGATTTATATTTTACTGATATTATGCTTTTCATCTTGTACTTGTAATTTTGTTTATTCCACTCCTCTAACTGTTTAAATTGTTTTATTTTCAGGCCTATATATAAGTAATCATGTAATGTCCAGATCTTACCAAATACAATTAGCACTATTACGCAGTTATTTGTTTTTTTTTTTATAAATGTGAAGTTTTCAGTGGTAAATATCTGATATGTATAATACATCTCTAACTAATCGCTTATTTGTTCAAGATTAGGTAATATTTGTTGCAAATATTTATTCTCATAACACAAGGAATAAATAAAAAAGCGGGTTTTGAATTTTATGATTATTTTGCAAATTGAGGGACATCATACAGCTGGCAGAAACATGGAAGAAGAGATTATGAGAAATAATTTGGCTTTTTGTCAAAGACTTGGTAAATTTGATTGAGTGACTCATTGTAATTGCAATAATATAATGTCATAATAATAGGGTTTCTGAGATAATACAAATTCTATATATGAAAGAAATTGACCTTTTTAGAAAATATTTTAATTAATTGGCACTTCCTCTTCACTACCCATTTATATGACTAATGAATCGCAAATGACACTTACGTGATTTCTCAATTATGAGATTTCACATGTGAATACCCCCATCAAGTGGATTTGCAGCTTTTGCAACTCTTTTAAGCAGAAAATTAAAAAAGAAATAATTTGGTTGAATTGTTTTGTTATCCTACTATTAGATATTTTTTTCTAAAACAACTATAAACAAGAGTAACCAAACACTTGTTAAACACGAAAAAGATAAATAGACATGAACATTTAGTAAAGATAAAATAGGGAATTTGTGCGAGTAAAATTTATTACATGCGAAAATAACAATGCATATGGTTTATTCAAACATGAACATGTCTCCATTTGCCTGAAAATGACGTGTATTGGGACAATGGAACACCCCATTAATTAATCTTGATTAACCAATGTTCATTTATTATGAATCCACATGTCGAGTGTATATATAAAGTTAAATTATTGCGCTAATTTCTTTTAGTTTTATAGTGTGTCATGTAGAGAAGGTTTAGTGAGTTGTCTTTAGATGATTCGTTTAGAAATTTTGACGATTTTCACTTATATAAGGGAAACTTTGTACCAATTAATTTAATTCAGAAACAAAATGAAGTCCAAATTGGCAACCATATAAATTATTATTAATTAGCGAGCACAAGGGTTCGTTTCATTTTCTTTCTTGTCATTGCTTAAAAGTCATGCACTTGCATAAAGTTAGATAGAATTGTAAAAGTGGCGTACATTTTACCAAGCTAAACTACATCAGTCTTGTATGCGTTAATTCTATCATTTTAAGTTACAGTCTTACAGATATTTGTCGATTTTTCTTTGTCGTTATAATTTATAATCAACCTTTTTTTTTTTATTTCCGCAATAACTTAAAGAAATATTTTTTATATTATGTTGAAAAATTAAAGGATAACGGTTGAAAAAGTTTTTATACACTTCCTATAATTTTTGCTTTAATTTGATGAGAAAATACATTAATTGTACAATTTAACATGTAATATAAATATATCTAAAACACGGAATACCTTTTTATTGCATTCGATAGACAAGTGCCAAACTTGAGTATTGATAGGATAAGTTTTGCAATGTTTACAAAGTTTATATTCTTGACTGTAAAAACAATTCTATACTCTTACTATACAATCAAAGCTTCTAACATGAATTTGCTCTTTATTTTTAATATATTCCCAACAAGTTTGATATATTTTTTACATTCACATTGATAATATAAGGGCACATTTAATAGTTCTTCATAAATAGAGTTAATTGTATTTGTAGTATAATTAAGGTTTAATTCAACATTACTTTATATCTTTATTTTAAAAGATAAAATTTTTTATATTTCACCCAAATATATGGTATCTAATACATTTCTACATGTATGGTTGAAGTAAATGTTCTATACCAATTCAATAAATACAGAAAAGTAATAAAATATAAATTTTGGAGTAGATTTTTGAAGTACCAATTGGAAAAGACCTAAAAATCAATGTTATTGAAACCGGACCGGACCGGCCGGTTCGACCGGTTTTATCGAGAACCGGCGTTGGGTCCGGTCGGTTTCATCATAAATATCGGTTTTAAATAAAAACGGACAGTACCGGTTTGAACCAGTTAAAAACCGGTAAACCGGCGAACCGGATAAAACCCGGTTTTCTTCTTAAACTGTTATTTCAGATCTGAGATTAGGGTTGTCGCCATTTTGAAACCCTTCTCCCACGAGCTCCATTAATGGATTCTTCTCTCTCAAAATTTGTTCAGTTATTGACAAATTTTCACGAAATCTAACTTAAATCTAAACGAAATCACCAAATCCCAATAAAAATTCCATCAGAAAAATGGGGTCTTGCATATTTTGTGGGTAAATGAGCAGAAAAAGAACACAAAAGAAGAATATTGTGAAAAGAGAGAGGGAAAAGATGTGCCGCTTCTGGGAAGACGAAGGGTTTTTTTTTAACTTTGAAATCAGAAATTTGAATTGGTAAGTTGAAATATATGAGAAAGTAATTAATACTATTTGAATTGCCAGTTGATGTGGGCAGAGGGATTTGTAATATGTAAAGGTGCTATTTAGGTAAACGTGTCAAAGTCAATTAATTAGACAGAGTGATTATAGGATGCAATATTTGAGATTTATTATTAATGAGATTTTTCTATAAATAATATGTGAGGTTTACGGAAATAATATCGAACGATACAACATTAATTTTCCAAAAATTTAATTTTCTATTGAACAACAGAATATTTGAAATAATACCAATAAATCATTCATTCAATTTATATCTAACTTTTTCATAAATTTATCTTTTAAATTATTTCTTTATCTCAAATAATTAATATTTATAAATATTTTTAAAAATTTCATAGTCCGGTAATACTAATAGTATTACCGGTAATACTGCGTACCGCTTATTTCGCCGGTATTGCGTCCGATACGGTTTTGATAACATTGCATATAACTAAAAATCTAATTAGGTATACATATACTTTATCATGTATATAAAGAGCAGCTAGATTATGAAATATAACTTTAAATACTCAATCTTAACATTTAACACTAACTAAAGGAAGAAGGTTTAAGTAAACACGTATTATTATGTATTGGAAGATTGTCAAATTAAGATTACTTAAACAAGTTTGAGAAATCATAATATATGCCGGACGTGAAGGTTAACTTTACAAACACTCCAATGGCCTTTATATTTTCTAGTATATGCAGAGACTAGATTATTATTGGGATAGTTGACTATGTTCTTAAAACATTTCCATTCTTAGTTGATTATTAGATTTTCCAATGAAAGAACTTTTTCCTCGTTGATCAAATGCAATTTGAGATGCATAATTGATTTAATAGACAATCTCTGGATATATTTATTAATTTGATATACACATGAACCCTAATACACTGCAAAAACAATACACCGAACAAACAAGTACAAAAATCAATATATGAAAGAAATCGCCAATACCACACCTTTTTTACTTGAATGGAAGCAGAGCTATAATTTAATTCCACGTTTCAAATATTAGTAGTTTTAGACCAAATTTCATTTATTTTTTTTGTCATTCTTAATTTTTCATATACTTTTCGCCCATTTCTTCTAAATTTACCCATATTAATAACAATGAGATCCCAGTAAAAGATATAAAAAGTTTACATGTAGTATTTCTTGATTGGTTTGGAACGAGAAAAATGTCAAACAATTAATGGATACATTATTTTAACTTAACTATAAATAACGGATAAACTAGTAATCTCATAATTTTGATTTAATGTTTATTAAAACTGTGAATAGACTAACAAAAGAAACAGAGAACTTGAGGGAGTAGTAAATTAGAAAACAATGCATCTCATTAGTACTTAACAAATGATTGTGATATGATGATACCCGTACTAGGAAAATCGGAAAACAAGACAAATGTATTTGATTCAACAAATGAATTATGAAAGTTATAAGTGTCCTTAACATGAAATAAATTTATGAAATACATTGGAATAATAAGGGTCCTTAACATGTAAAAGAAATTATCAAAATGGATGTATTTGAAAAGGTCACAACTGTAAGAAAGTATGTTTGTTCTTTTGGTGAAATGAACATTTATACCGGTAATTAACATTTGGGGTGGAATTTTCGAAAAGAAAGAGAAGAGGGTTGACTGACTTCAAAACTCTTAACACAAGACGCGTTTAATGTATTACTTATATGGAAATATAAAGTCAATATTATACTACTAAACAAACTTTGACCAGTATTTGTGATATCATTCAAGTCAAGCCAAATTAGCATAAGCCATCATCCTCTAGATTTTCTTCTCATAATTTGCATAATAGTTAATTTAATTTAGCACTCGTGTATACTATTCGCAAAATAGTTGATACGTTGCCTCTGCCTGCCCCAATGGAAAATGTTCATTACAATGACTTTACACCATATATTCACGGTTTAGAATATTCGACTAGTCCAAACCCGAACCTATATTAATAGGTCGAGTGCGTACAAAAGTTGTTATAACAAAAGTGCGACCCAACCCTGCCCACCAAAACTAAAATCGATCAGCCAAATTAAACTTATATTTATATAAATACTCAAACTAACTAAATAATAATAATAATAATAATAATAATAATAATAATAATAATAATAATATAGGCCAAATGTATCAAAACCCCCTCGAGGTTGTCCCGAATTGCTTCTTGTCCCTCTAAACTTCCAAGTGTGCCTCTCATCTCTTTAAATTTATTTAAATCGCACCTTTCACCATCTAAACTTGTAAAAAACGTACCTTTCACCCCCTAAATAGAACTATACCACTCTCACCATGGTGAATGAAATACATTCGCCGCCACATTAGCAGTGTAGAAAATTCAAACCAATAAATTTTTGACATATGACAATGTAAAACTAAAAAAAATCCCAAATGATCTTATATTTTTTCTTCCTAAAATAAATCCTAGTCATGGAGGACGATGAGGAACAAACGACGGAGTCGGCGTCTAAGAATTCGACGAAGGTGGCGGCAGAAGCGACGGCTAAGACAAGCGGCATAGGAAAAGAAGACTGATGTAGCACTTGAACCCTCTGATTTCTCAATTCTGTCCATAAACCCAAACCCGTTTGCTTTTATTCTTTTCAAAGGTCTCCATATAATCCAATCAACTCCCAATTCATTGTGTTTTCACTTTATCGTCTCCATCTTGATCAATTATTAAGGTACTTGTTGAAATTGCAGATATGGGACCTGTTTCCTCTTTTGGGTAATTTTGTAAGGGAACGGGAGAGAGTTTATATTAATCGTTGAACATTGCTTTTGTCGTAGTATGTGTTTAATTGATTGTTGAACTTTAATCGATTTTGTGAATTAGATCGGCGATGGTGGTTTCTGTGGAAGGAGCAGGTGAGCTTTGGCCTTGCAGAGTTGGAGGAGCAATGGTAAAGGGGTGGCAGTTTTGGTCCAATTTCGCCGGCTGGAAAAAGGAGGTGGTGGGTTAATTTTGGAGAAGAAAGGAGTCAGATTAGGGGAAAACATGGGTATATGGGTAGTGTATGTGGGTATATGGGTTTTGTATATGGGGTATGGGTATGATTCTCTTAAATTTTTAATTGATGCCACATCAGTGCCATGTAAGCATTAAAGGGTTGAAAGATGCGATTTAGAAAAGTTCAGGGGGTGATAGACACACTTGAAAGTTCAAGGGAACGAGGGATAATTTGGGACAATCTCATGGAGATCCCAATGCATTTGGCCTATTATATATTTATATGAAAGTTCTAAGAACTTTCCATCAACTCCATTCGCCAAATTAATTACTAATGTACTCATGATCACATACTTGACAATATTTTTCAAGCCACGAAACTTAAGTGTCATATTCGCTTGGAAGTTAAACTAACTTCGTACCAGCTTTTGGTGGTTCTCTTTTGAACATTCGTTACTTTTTAGCCATATTTTCTCACCCGTCTTAGAAGAGGACAATGCCAGACATTCAAAATTTCCTTCTTTAGTATGATTTTTTTTGAAAAACAACACATCCAAACATAAGGAAGCAAAAATTGTCCACTTTATGTACTTTTAGGCGCTTTTATGAAACCATTTAAAGCTAAATCATTTCAAAAGGCATCATATTAGAACTCAACCCCCTCCTATGGATCTTTGTTCTCTAGTTACAGTTTAACCCCAAATAAGCCCGGGTTTTACAGTGGCAATTTTCTGCTCACTTAACTCCTGTAAAGCATTACTAGAAGATGGTTAGCCATTTCTACTCGACAACAAACTTTGTTACAGACCTTAACATACTTATTAATATAATTTAGTATAAACAACATAATTACTAGTGCCACACACAAAAAAGTTGTAAATATAGACAACAAAACTATCTATCCAGCTATTGGGAAGAGTTTGAAATTAACACATTCTATGTATATATTTTTCATTTTTATGATCAAAATTTCATAAAATGATAAAATTTATGCTCTAAGGGAGCATTTTTTTTAGAGAAATTGTACCATACACATTGTGAGCACAGGATTTATCCCGAGGTCAGTGAGGAACCAATCTTAGCATTGACTATCTCGGATAAAAGGTTGGACAAGGTTAGAGCTGGAATTTAGAGCTTAATCGTCTAAAGTCAAAAAGTATCAGAATCTTTCGAAAGGTATATGAAATGATATAAGAACTTTCACATTTGAAAATTTGAGTCAAATGAACTTGATTTTGAGTTAAAAACATGTTTTAAGAGTTTCTGGAAGCAAAATGAGTGTTTTCGGGGCTTAAAAAGGTAAAAAATGCGAATTAGAAGCACTGTCCCAGGGCAGATAGGCGTGGAAGTCCACACCACACCTGTCTCTAGACAGGTGTGGACTAGACAGGCGTGGAGATCCACGCCTATCTCTCTATGTGGACAACACTCCTAGCACTTATTTCTTCTTCTCGAATTGCCGAAACTATTCGCGAAATGCTAGGGTCGGTTTTAGCACTATAAATAGAGTTGAAATCCAGTCATTTGAGGGGGGACTCACCAAAAACTCTAAGTTTTCTATAGCTTTCGATTCTCAATAAAGTTCTGTTCGGGTTTTTACAAAAATCAAGCTTTTAAGCTCTTTTGGGCTCATTTCTTGTTCTAAGTTTGTTCTAATCAATTTCGAATCAAAATTTTTCTGAAATTAAGGTTTAAAAACTTGTTCTAATCATTCAAAATTGATTTTGAGTCCCCGAGAGGTTCCGTTCGTCACTCAGGATTGGAAAAGCTCAACTTTGCTCGACTGCGTTCTTCAAAGATTTGAGGTAACAGCTGAGACCCAAAAACTCTAATCCCATGTTTTGCTGTTTGTTGTGACTTGTTACATGATTTTCCATACTTTAGGAGCTTAGAATACGAAATTAAACTCAAATAATTACTTTCATACCGGGTATAAATCGAAGATAACTTGTACAATAATTTCCAGATTTGTCATGTAATCTGTTTCATCGTTTTTGTTCAGATTCGGGGTTTTTTCGTATTTTTATCATAATTTTCTCTTAAAGTACACTTAAATAAAATTTTAAAAAGTATAAAATCACCTCAATCGGATTTGTAGAAAAAAGATAAAATTCAAGGAAGTTGGCCTAAAATCAGTAGTGAATTCTGGACCTAGGGGGCTATTTCTCAATGGCGTTAATTTTCTGTAAATTGAAACTGATCGGGACCAATTTTCATGTAAACTACATTTAATTATGGTTCTTTAAATAAACTTTAAGCTTGATTAGACTTAAGAAAGACATGTAAGTAATTAATTCATTATGCTGTAACGTTTTCTGTAAAATCTGGACTGGTCTGTAAATATACTCGTATTTGAATAGGTTTTAGTAATCCAATTGATCTGGAATTTTTATCATAACTTCCTAACATGTAAATGAATCTGTGGTTAAAATTTAAGATCAATCTGAGTTCATTTAGTATTTTTCTTAATTAGGTTTTTAAATAACTGTAAATCTGCCAATTTTGTAAATAAGTTCGTTTTTAATGTTTTGTAATAAGTAAATTGTTTCTTGTTTTGTAAAATTGGTAAAACTTGTAAAATCACATTTTAGTGAATTCTAATATGTTGGACCAGTCTCGCTGATACCGAAAGCCACGCTGAAGGGACAGCTCGCTGAAGGTCGTTTTGCTCTAGCGTAAAGGAACTCTCAGCGAAAGGAGTCGTGCAACGAAGCATATTGGAAAAGCTCATTGAGAAGAAATGCCGCTGAGATGGACATACGCGCTGACACAAAAGTTATTTTGGTCTTATGTCCACCTGTCTGGTTCCGACAAGAAGTACATCGCATTTAATGCGGTCTGAGGAAAAGATAAGCGCGCATTTAATGCACTCTGAAAAAGTAGGAGGGGGAAGGAAAATACGGAATGACGCTCCTGACACCCAGGAAACGCGCAGTACCTGTTTCCGGAAAATAGCAACCTTGAAAGCTGCTACACCAATCAAAATCCAACAACTCAAGGTCAATGCCTTAAGATTTCAGAAGTTGCAGCATTTCGGTCTCCGAGAATTCAAAAGCCACCAATGGAAAATTATCGTTGTGAGTAACGAGCAGAATTATCTAACTTTTAGTTAGAGAAATTCTAAATAGTCTGAAATCAACGGTAACTTTTCTCCGGCTATAAATAGGAGAATTGAAGGAAGAAGAAGTTGACGAAACAACGAGTAGACGCACTAACGAAAATCTGCGAAAAACTTTCAAGTCTCAAAAGAATTCTTATTTGAGAGAAACAGCTAGCAACAATTGGATTTAATATCTGTTGTAATCTCTTTTCACTTTTTGTGAAGAGTAGAAAAATATTTTTGTTGTAATAGCGAGTAGACTGTTGGAGAGGGTATCCAACAGTTGGGTTAGAGAATAGGAGAAAGAAGAGGGTACTCGTTCTCTGGAAAACTCTGTAAGAAGGCTTCTCCGCCGATAAGGAGTCACTAGTGGATTAAAGCTCGGAGAGGGTATCCGGGGACTGGAGTAGGCACGGGCTGCCAAACCAGGATATGTCGCGCTGGTGATTTCGCTTACCTTGTTTTTTATACAACTAACCCACTGAATACTCAACTTTGTTGATATCTCAGTGTGCATCCATAAAGCACTTAAAATCCATCACTGAGAAGCTCGCTGAGACTTAAACATCTCAGCGCGCCTGTGTCAGTATCAGCAAAAACATTTCGTTGCTGATTAGAAGGGGTAAAAATGAAAGGATTTAAAAAAGACTGCATTAAAACGTTTTTAACGTTAAAAATTCATTCACCCTCCCCTCTAACACGTGTTATATTGCCCAAGGGGACTAATAAGTGGTATCAGAGCAGTAGCTTAACTCTCAACTTCACCGTTGATAGCTTAAAGATCCCATAGCAAATAACATTAAAAGAAACCTCCCTGGGGGCGGCTTTGCTGAGATATTGCCTGAAGGCAATTCTATAAGTAGACCACCGTTATTCTTCGAGAGCAACTACCCATTCTGGAAGATTAGGATGATTAATTTCATCAAGTCCCAGAACATGCATGCATGGAGGTCAATTGTAAATGGACCTTTTATTCCAACTAAAACCATTGATGGAATAGAAGTCCCCAAGGAAGAAACCGAATATTCTGAGGCTGACTTGGACAAGTTGCAAATTGATGCCTATGCCATCTATATGTTGCACTGTGCTGTAGATGCTTCTGAGTACAACAGGATTTGCGGATGCGAGTCTGCAGAGGAGATCTGGAAGAAGCTAGAGGTGACATATGAAGGGACAGACAAAGTGAAATACAACAAGATCAACTTGCTGATGCGCAAACATGAAGTCTTCCATATGGAAAAGGGAGAGACCATCACTGAGATGGACACCCATTACACTCAGCTCGTAAATGAGCTGAAGAGATTAGGGAAGGTCATCTCAGAGGAAGAGATGGTGAAAGAGATCATGCGAAGCTTGACCATAGAGTGGAATCCAATCAAGAATGCAATAGATCAAGCACATGACCTCAGGTCATATAGATACGCTGAGTTAATCGGTAGTCTGCTAGCCGAGGAAATGTCACTGGAGAGATACAAAGAGGAGCAACAGAAAAGCAAATCAAAGGAAGAGAAAAAGAAGGAAATAGTCCTCAAGGCAAATTCTTCCTCTGATTCCTCTGACATCTCTGACTCTAATGAATAGCTAGTGCTGCTAACAAGGAAGATGAAGAGGATGCTGAAAAAGAAAGGGGCATATGATAGAAAGCGCTTCAGCAAGCTGACCACTCCATCTAAGGGCTTTCAAAG
>CAOJBJ010380464.1:0-10767 GCA_948291685.1 Euphorbia celastroides | reverse complement strand
GCTCACTAATTCCGCAACTGAAATAGTTGTCAAATCTTTAGACTCTTCCAAAGAAGAAATCTTAGATTCATATATCTCTGGCAATGTGACAAGAATTTTTTGAACAATTATTTCATCAGCGAAGTCTTTTCCTAACAACTTTATTTTGTTAGCAATACCCACCAATTTGTCAGAAAAGTCTTTGATAGAGGTCGACTCCTTCATTTTCAGCATATCGAACTCTCTAATCAGATTAAGAACTTGCATGTTCTTAGTTCTTTCATTGTCTTGATACTCCTTCTTGAGATGATCCCATATGTCTTTAGCTGAACTTAGGTTCATGATTTGAGTAAAAATGGAACTCGAAACAGCAGAGTAAAGACAAGCCATGGCTTTCGATTGCATTGTCTTTTTCTCCTTGTGAACTTTCATCTGTGCAGCTATTGGGTTTGCCTGTAACGGTTGAACGAAGCTATCATCTTCTACAGGCTCTCAGAGATCTAGAGCATCAAGATAACTTTCATTCTAATAGCCCAAGCTTAATAATTTTGGTCATTGAAAACTGGTGGAGCATCATGTTGGCTAAAAGATGATTGTGTATCACTCTACATTATCACAAGTCTCTCAAAAACAATTTAACTCTGATACCATTGTTATACTTTAACGGCAGAAAAGTAATAGAATTCAAAAATGAAAAGCGACTCACACCTCGCAGCGACTCAGCCATAAACAGAAAGCTCCAACGAATACAAGAAAATTCTAGCATTTTCCCGCCAATTCAAACATCTAGCTTCGTTTCTCTCTTCAACTTCACACTGCAACTATTTTCACTGGGTTTCTTCTGCCGTGGGGAAAAAACTATCTTCAGGTGAATCAACTGAAATGGAAGCCGCGAGCGTTAGAAGAAGAACTAGCAGCACAATCAGAAGGCCCTTTTCAGATTGTACCAACACAATCGATACCTTAAATCCATCTCAATCGTCTTCGTCTTCTACCAAAAATTCATCCTCTATTCTCAAACCTAGCAATTTGAGTACCCTCGGCACCGCCAGAGCTTCCGCCGCCGCTAATCCTGGTAAAACCCTAGTTCGCCAAGCTACTGGATCTAGCGCCAACGCTATCGGCAGAAGGGACGATAAGGCTGCGAAATCTAGCGCAGATTTGGTGCCTTTATTTTACTCGCCTTCCAGGACTCTGAAACCCCCTGTTCCTGAAGGTAATTCTTTGAGTTTGATAGTTAGGGTTTCGAAATTGGGGTTTTCTTCTCCGTGATTACGACTAATTTGCTTTTGATTTACGGCTATTACATCAAATTGGTTTCCAGATTTATATTTGGAACATTAATTTGAGAATCACAGATCGTGGGATTTGTTACTGATTGATCTGATATTTGGCAGGTACGCCATCTTCAGTTTGTGTTCGTAGACAATCTGCTGATAAAAGAAAGAGAAAAGAGAAGGAAATTTCTGTGGCTGAGTTGTCTGCCTGCTGTAAAAACTCGATCAAAGAGGTATATATCTTACTCGATTTTCTCCCCTTATTAACATTTTACTTTGAAACGAAAGTTGAAATGCTAGTAATGAGTCAATCATCATACTAAAATGTGAATTTGACTTCTAGTAAGCATGAAGTGGCACCTCATCGCCATTATTTGATACACTTTGAGCTAAATTGTATTTTGTGAAACACTTGAGTGTATGGTTCGATCTGGGCTTTATTTTTCCTTTGAGATATTGGTTTTTCAACCTATGAATTTTCTATAAACAGCAAAAAGTACTTGGATGCTCTTCAGAGAGATAATTCTACTAGCTCGGACTGTTTTGCGCTTTCATTTCAGTTTTTTCGAGTAGCGTATCTGAGGGGCTAAATGAATGAGGAAATTGAAAACCTGCTTGTGTCTTCATTTGAATCTATTAATTATAATCAGAATAAATGTTGCTGTTAAGCTTACGAACATTATAGCATATAAGATTGCCATTTTTTGTGAGTACATGTCATTTGATGCCCTGTTTTTACATTATAAGTGTAGTCATCAAGCTACTGGATCTGGCGCCACCGCTGGCGGCAGGAGCGACGACAAGGTTGCGAAATCTATCACAGATTCGGTCCCCTTATTTTCCACGCCTTCCCGGACTCTGAAACCCTCTGTTCCTGAATGTGATTTTGCGGTTCTCTTCTTTGAGTTTGATTCTTAGGGTTTGAACATTGGTGCTTTGTTCTTCGCGATCGCAATTTGTTTTGTGCATTGACTGTTAAAAGGGCGTTTGATTTGGGCAATTCCTAGGTTAATTGGATTCGATATACGGCTATTACTTCAAAATTGGTTTCCATATTTATATTTGGAGCATTAAATTGAGTAGCACAGATGCTGGGATTTGAAACTGATTGATTTAGCGGTGCTTTGTCTTCTGTCATCATAACTAACATTGTCTGCTTATATTTGGTAGGCAGAGCTAGTGATGAAGCTTTCCAGCCATCTTCAGTTGATGTTCGTAGAGAATCTGCAGATAAAAGAAAGAGAAAGGAGAAGGAAATTTCTGTGAAAGGGGCAATTATTGAAGAAAAACCAGAAAACCATCATGGCTGCCATAACAGTTTCCTTAATTAGGATCATACTTGTGTATGTCATTCGCATTTTAAGCATTTCGTTCACTTATATGATTTCTTTTATACATGTATATGTAATTTGAATTTCTGAAGTATAATATAATAATTTCATCATGTTAAAATGCTCTATTTATATTATTTGATGAACTTGAATAGACTTTGACAACTTGTGAAACTGAACATTATTGTCTTGGCTTTTGTGTAGGGAGAAAATGAATGAAGATGGAGTATACAAATCTTGTCCAGCGCCTAACAAAAAGGTTTGGATATCTATAGGCTCCAATTATTTATCAGTGGATAATAATCCTTTTACCATTAAACATTAAATTACTATGATAAATAGTAATTGTTGCTATTTCTTTTTTTAGAAGCAACGAGTGGCAGTGCATTCCTTACCACAAGACTTTATTGAGCAGCGGAAAGCTTATTTTGCAGAAGTGGACGCTTTCCAACTGTCGGAAGAGGAAGTTGACCAACTTTCAGACTGATGAATCCAGTACATATGTATATATAATAACAATCACGTTGTATAGCTGTGATATGCTTACTTGAATTTTCGTTTACTAACTATATGTTGTAAGCACGTAACACTGGATTTTGTGTAGTTTAATGTACGAGGAAAGATTGTAGTTGGTTCGAGAAAATCATTATAATTGTATGTCAGAGTTAAAAATTTTGTGGTATTTTACGAAATAGTTATTCCGTGGAAAAAGGATAAAATATGTTGAAGTATTTGTCTAGAATCTTTCACTCTTTGGCTATTACATATTGAGCTTTTGCTTGCTCGATTTCTTTACCATTATAATTGGAAACTTCAAAATGAGCAATCCCTTACCACATACATGTAAGAAATCAAGATTTTTCGATGAATTCTATTCATTTTGCATACAAAATTTGCAATTTTTATTCCCAAAATGGACAAAAATGAAATGCATCTTTAAAGAATCTTGATTCCAAACAAGACATTAGACAGCTCATATTCCAACTCTCAGTTGTGAAATGTTTCTTTTGTTTTCTTACAAATTAATAAATTACAAGCAGTGCACATGTGGTGCAACTCTTAGCTGTTGAACGTTTCTTCATCAATTTTTCTTTCAAATTAATAAATTAGAAGCAATGCATATGTGGATTTAGCTCTTATTCCAATAAAATTCTAAAAAATTGCCTCATATGAAAGGTTGAGTACTTTGTTCATTGTAATTTGTACTTGATATTAACAAAAAAATATGATATTATCATATTTGTTTAATACCGAAGTCGATTGACATGGATTTGTTAGCGGCAGAAAAAAATACGTAATTCTATTTGTTCTTATTCGAAATCTATATAGAAAAAATTAATCTCTAATTTTATTACAATTGAGTAATGGTGTATTATGTGTTGGCGTCATGAGTCATGAATCTCCTTTTCCTTTTAATGGACTACGCATTTCTTTCATCTACCTATATTTTTTTTTCTTTTTTTTTGAAAAGCACCTATATTTTGTTTTGTTTACTCATTTTTGTGTTAATATTTCAAATAATTTATCATCATCGTCAAATATTTGTCAGATTTTTTTTTTTTTGCTTTGAGAACCCCATCGATATGTTGTAGAGGAAATTCGTCACATCTTAGTTAAGGACATAAGGGCCTTTTGATGTGATGCGGCAATACGTTTAAACCAACATATTATTCTTTCAATTTTTTTCTTCGTTATCATAATAATCTTAATAGTGTCGAAAATGCAATTTGTACAAAAAGAACATTTTGTTTCTTTTATTTTTAATTTATGTGGAGATTAATGTCTTTTATAATAATGTGACGTGTGATTCACTTAAATCCATATATCTGTTTAAACTAAAATTCATGTGAAGTTAGTTTTTTTGAAGGAAAAGGATTGCATAAGGAAATTAAACTAATATAGCATTACGAAAAAAACTATCGTCCATTGCAATATTTTCTTCCATAATCCTTGTTAAAGTATTGACGCATTTTTTTTGAATAATTAGTAAATATTTGAAGAGGTTGAGTTTCGAACCTAAAACTTCTCACCAACACATTGGAATGTATACGACTTGACCAAATGCCAATTGGTTATATTATTGACGTTTATCCATTATTGTTAGTTTTTTTTCTCTTTGATTTTATTTCCTCTCACATTGAAGTTTCTCTCTTATATGTCTCATTTATGTTTTATTTTGAATTAGGGACATAGAAGGTTACATTGTAGAAACATTTCGGATTTATGTTCAAATAACAAGCTATATTTAGTTTTTAACTGAATCGAAATGTTATTTCACTACAAAGTCCAAACTTTATAATAACTTTAGAAAAGAAAACCCTTATTAGCTATTACTAGTGCTGAAAAATTGATTTAGTAATTTAACCATTGCGAAAGGAAGCTAAAGTAATAATAAGACGTTGACCTTGTAATAGGTACATTTTTTATAAGCCAATGGTGAGCTAATATCTGTGTATTAATGAATGAAAAAAATTTAAAAGGTGAATAAAAGCAAAACAAAAACGAGAAAGTGATATCGATAGTGGCCATTTAATGTAGAGATAGGTATGTGTTTGTTTGGTAGTGTAATTTTTTTGGTAATAACCACATGTATTTCGAACCCACCTTTGGCGGGATCCGACTAATCCTGTTCGACCGGGTTGTGGATTAAGGCTTAAAGTCTCCCAGCGGGTGGTGGGGTTCGAACCCGTGACCATCAGATCACCTGCAGCTCCGCTCTGCCAACTGAGCTACTACCCTCATCAAAGCGAGAATTTGGCATATTTAAATGCCAGAACAAGTTCATCACCCTCATCAAACTTCACTCAATTTCTTCTGAATTTTTCTTCTTTCAAAGGGTTTTAATGGAAGAAAACGGAAAATATACAGAAGATGGGTCAGTTGACCTGAGAGGTCGTCCTGCTCTTTCATCAAAAACTGGCAAATGGAAAGCCTGTGCTTTTCTTATTGGTATCCGTTTCACTTCTATACTTTCATTTGTATACCAAGGAGAGACTGTACTATACTCAAAATTCAATCCTTCTATATAAAAACGAGCAAAATCAATTTGATGTTTTTTTTTTGAAAATTATGATACCAAACTACGGTTAATGGTTGTATATGAATCTTTTCATTTTCTTGAGTTTGTATAGTTTACTTGACGTGCTTGTCAATCAAGATTTAGCCTATCTTTCTAGTAGCCTATCTTTTAGAAAATCACAAAGCATTTGAGTTGTGGTAATTAATTTTCTCGAACCAAACACTCTTTGTTTGTAAATCTTAGTCTGCTCCTTGAGGGCCGTTATTTTAATAATACTTTGGATCCTCTTCACTTGGAGACTTAGGATCTGTTTGGTATTATTATCAAAATTGTTGTCTCTAAAAGTTGGTAGCACAAACTTTTCATATAATATTTTTTTTTTTAATTTTGATAGTACATTTTAACACTTTATATAAAAAAGTTGAGAACTGTCAAAACTGCTTTCCCAAAACTATAATCTGTTGCTTTAAGGGAAAACTTCAAAATGGAACTTTCAAGGAAAGCAGTCCCAAACAGCCTTTACAGAAGTGTACCAATCTAGTTGGAATGCTTTGCTTTTTTTTTTTCCCAACTAATTGACATTTTTTTTATGGAAAGAATTAGACTACATGTTGAAAAAAGTTAAACAATAAAAAATCAAATGACTTCAAGTAAATTGACAGCACTATCAAATTTGTTATAATGATATATTAACATTAGATATACAGGATGCAAGGAATTTTAAAATATGTGTTTAAACTTTTATCTCTATCATATATAAAAACTAAACAGTGTCCAACAGAAGATTATGTAATTAAATATTGTACTTCACTACGAAAACTATTTTATTAAGGGTCATTTGATATTGATTTTTAACCTTTTTGCTACAACATTATAATTTAGCCTCAACTTAGACAACGAATTTCGGACTGCAACACTAACTGATAATAACTAAATCGATATTTCTTTGCAGGATACGAAGCATTTGAGAGGATGGCGTTCTATGCGATAGCATCAAATTTGGTGATATATTTGACAAGACAATTACATGAAAATACAGTTTCATCTGTGAGAAATGTCAATAACTGGTCAGGCTGCGTTTGGATCACTCCAATTCTTGGTGCCTTTGTTGCTGATTCTTACTTGGGCCGTTTCTGGACTTTCACCTTTTCCTCGCTTTTCTACGTTCTGGTAATCCTTTACTTTTTCGGGAAAGGATTCTCTGCAGTTGTAAAATAACTGCAGAGAAAAGTTCAGCTCATCTAATCCATTCATTTAGAAACCAATGACTGAGATTTGTTAAAAATTTATTCATTTAAAAAAATCAATTTTTACACCTGTATTTATCTCTCTCCTACTGCATGACCAACTTTTTCATCACGATAACTTTTATGCAGGCCGGTCCTAACAGTTTGGCGGCCTCAGGGCGAAACCATATTTGAAATACTAAAGAGGCTCTAGTACGATAAAACATAAATTTTTATAAAGTTAAAGGTTCATTTATGTATCGTTTATCTCTTTTATCCATTTTTTCAAATTATGTCAATTTATTTATGTAATATTATTACTTTTAATGCAGTATATTGCGAATAACTGATTACCTTCTCTGGAGGTCTTCTAATTATGACCTATAACAATGACCTCATTTTTATGTTAATTAGATTCACTGAATCAAGACAGTAATTAAGGCTTTTTGGATTGGGGATTACAATGAAACCAGATAGGCCAACAGGGACCCAAGAGTTGGTAGTTAGAATTATTAGCCACTAAGTGGGCGAAGGAATAAAATTAAGAAATTGAAATCCACATAAATAATATTGAAAATTAGCCCCACCCTCAATTAAGTGGAAGCAGTAGCTTTCCTAGAATTGCATTTTGCACGATTCACAGGGAACCTTGTGCCATTGTTATAATGGAAGAAACTATTTCCAACCATTTCTTTTCGAATGACTACTTACAGCAACAACCATTTAATTTTCTCCAAATACATTACTGGTCTTCCAAATTTGACACAAATAGTATTGTTTCCTTAACTTTTTCTTTTAAAAAAAAGTCCCATCTACTTCCTCAACTATTAAAAATGCACTAGTTTTCCCTCTAAATAAAATGTGAAATATGGTTGGAGACAGAAAGTGACATGTTTAAAAAGTTAAAGTAACCAAAAACTGACACATAACATTTAAATTAACGCTTTATTTAAAATTGATAAAGACAAATTATTATACTTTTACAAGTACAAAGGTAGAATGGGTCTTTGAAAATTAACTATTTGTAACCAATTCCAAGGGGGTGCCTATCCATTTAGCTCTTATTTATCACATTCTCAATTAATCATTACTTGTTTTTGTGGGACTCCGTTATTTTTATTTTTTTCTTTGGTGTTTTAAAAATTTCAATTCTCATAATTATTTAAGAACCATTTTCCACACTAAACAAGATTTGTACATTTAAATGTTTTTATCACTACCTCTTTTACTACGCATCGGTTTTGGTTGGTGTTGTTTTTTGTATTTTGTTGCTCCAACCATAAGTCGACACGTGACATTGAGAGAAAAATTGTATAGTTTTTTAAATTTAGGGATACAGAGAAACGATTAATTGAAAGTCAAGACACATTTGGCAAACTGATCTAGACACATGCACGTAACAATATGTATAGGATACATGATTTTAATATAACATGATTTTGATATGCAGGGTATGATACTAGTAACAATGGCAGTATCAGTGAAGTCAATGAGGCCGAGTTGCAAAAACGGAGTATGCAACAAGGCAACCTCATCCCAAATCTCATTTTTCTACACCTCTCTCTACATAATAGCATTAGGGGCAGGCGGAACTAAACCGAACATTTCAACATTTGGAGCAGACCAATTCGATGATTTCAATGCTCAAGAAAAGAAGCTGAAAGTGTCCTTTTTCAATTGGTGGATGTTTAGTTCATTTTTGGGAGCATTGGTTGCAACCCTTTGCCTAGTTTATATTCAAGAGAATTTGGGATGGGGATTAGGGTATGCCATCCCTACAATAGGGCTCTTAGTGTCCCTTTTCATATTCTATTTGGGGACCCCTCTTTACAGGCACAAACCCCGCAAGTCCAAAAGCCCTGCTAAGGATCTGCTTCTAGTGCTTGCTTCTGCCTTCAAAAATAGGAACCTTTGCCTCCCTAATGACTCTTCTCAGCTTCATGAGCTTGACTTTCACTACTATGTTCAAACTGGGAAAAGACAAGTCCATTACACTCCAGTTTTCAGGTAATGTTATTTTTATCTGATTAGTGCATTGTAGTGTCTATGTTACTATTATCGAATATAGAAGAACAATGAATCAGGAAATACTAGATATTGTCTAATATTTGTCATTAGATGGAATGCATCTTAAGGAATACCTCATTTTACTTGAGATAGATTGGTCATTTCTTGGCATGATTATTCCATCTGATGGCGAATTCTAGACAATTACCTTTGCATATTTTAACTTTTTTAGTATTCATTTTTTCTCCTATTCTACATAATAGCTATTCCGTGAGTCAAATGCAACCTAAGGATAAGTTTGATATTGTTTTCTAAGTCTGTCATCCCAATAAGCTTCCATGTAAACATTCTCTAAAAGCATTAGATTTTGGCTCTTGGAAAGAAATATTTGATAGTTCCTAATTGAAAGCTACGAAGAGGAAAATTGTGTTGCCCAAGCCAAAATATCCATAAAATGTTTATGAGATAAATTTTCAGGACAATATATAGAAAAACAATTTCAAACACGTTATAAGAAAACAAAAAATTCTCAGCTAAATTAGCAAATAGAAAATATGAGCAAAATCGGTTGTAATTAGCAGATAAACTATTGGTTAGTAATTTTCTTTTGTTGGTCATACCAGCACTAATGCACAGGATCCCATCAGAACTCCGAAGTTAAGCATGCTTGGGCGATAATAGTATAAGATGGGTACGATTTGGGGGGTGAGGTGTTAGTTTTATTGAGTATATTCTTAAATTCGCAAGTTTTAAGAATATAAATGAAGTGAAATTAGTTAAAAGTATTTCTATAGGAGCCGATTACGCGAACAACGGATCATGAAAGTAATTTAAAACAAAAGTAAATTACATTAATAATAGTTTTCATTATTCAAGATATTATCAACAAAGAGAAAAAACTGAGAATATACCCTTTTGAACTCTAGGAATCATTATCAGATCGAATCTTAAGACATGGTCGATATGTATGAGAGACTAGATAAAATTCCAAAATTTCATAAATTCCATATAACTGATGACAGTTGGAGAGGGGGTACCTCATAATATTTGATATATATGACCAGAAAACGTAACTTTCCCATTACTGGTGAAACATTAAGGGCTTGCAACAATTATTTTTCTTTCCAGATTCAGCACTTTTTATTGTCATCTCTAATCAAATGTCACACCTCTATGACAAGTTGTTTTCTGGTATAAGAAATTTTCTAAGTAAAACAGTGCTATTCCTTATAGAGATGCCCCACCACTTTTTAATAGCTAAACAAATTTCTTCATAAGAAAAATATAAACAAACAAATTTAATCAAGTGGAATCCACCAATGATAGCATTTATAATCTATTGACTCTACTACAGTTCTATCCACACTCAACACTCCATAAAACTAAAAACTAATATTTTTAAATCCCTCAGGAGCTTCATACGTGTTGGAATTTAAAGTTGAGGAGAATACAACTTTTTTACCCCGTATATCGCAAAAAGTTATGTTTACCTATGTAAAAATAAGGTGTTATATATTTAGGATTTTAAAAATGTTTGGATATTTATTATTCTAAAAAATTCATCTCATAAACTTTATCTAAAATAACACATTTTATCATTGAACAACAAATTAAAAATTCTAGAATAAACATTTTTTTTGAGAAAAGAGAATAGATTAAACATAAAGCCAAAGATGGAAAACACAATCGAGAGGATCAGACATCCATTCCCCGTTACCTCATCCAAATAAACCGATCTGGCCAAACTATGAGCGAAGAAGTTTGCGTCTTTGTTCACATAACTGAACACAACTGAAGAAAAGAAATTTACTAACAGTCTACACTCACAAATAATCCCAGCAAAATAAGATAAACCATGCTCGGGCTGAACTAAAGCATGAAACAAGTGCGAATTGTCTGTCTCTATGATGACATGACCAAAGCCAAGA
>CAOJBJ010380361.1:0-12423 GCA_948291685.1 Euphorbia celastroides | reverse complement strand
AAGACAAAAATTTCAATTGGATATTCTATAGAATAGAAACTTGTAGAATTCAAATGACTAATTAAAATGAACTAGCTTTTGATAATGTTATTTTTATTTTGTTTATAATGAAAATTTTATAACGTTTAGTTCAATTTATATGTTTTAACAGTTTCTTGTGAAAAAAAAAAAATTCATCAAAGTTCTCACCTCCTCTTATTAGATTCTGATTCCGCCACTCAAGATGATAAAGCAGTGATTATTTTGTTAAAAGGATGTAAATATTATCTTGTTAACATCAGCAAGAATAAAGAAGTTTTTATAAATAGTTCGTTTCATTGCACATTTGCTACATAGTAAGGAGTCACCCACGGTTATTATTTGTTATATAAAGAAAACTTCTATTTATTCTATCTGTCAATGAGACCCGATCATATCTTTTCATCGTTATTAGCATTTTTTTATCACTAAGTTAACCACGAAATTAGCAGTCGACACTAATAAAATTTATAGTTATAATAATATCGGTAATATGGGCAAATGTTTAGGCGCCACCGCCACATATGCGTGTCTTCTGCTCTATGTCCGCCACATTTGTTTAGGCATATTAAGTTTTACCCAATTAAAAAATAATTATGTGGGTCAAAATATTATTAATAAAATTTTTGTTATTTTGAAAATGTAAAAAAATACTATAGTAAAGAAATATAGATGATCAGAGCTATTTTTTTCTTCGAAACCTTGTCTTACATGTGCGGGTTGATTTGGTAGAGATAGAAAAGAGTCTGTTAAGGCTTTTTCTCTTTATAGTCGTTGTGTTTTTTATATATCTTTTTATATTTTTTCTATTTTTATGAGGATAAATTTCATTTACTGCTCTTATAACTCAATTTTGATTTACCATTGAGTTGGATTTCAATCACTTTTAGATAAGATACTCTATTATCTTGATTTACCTAAGATCTAGCTCCTCAAATCAATCTTGCTTTGGGACATGCTTGTCTTGCTGTAAGAACAGGTTTAGATTTTTTTTTTTGTATTTGTCGTGTTTGTCCGGTGTTTTATTTTTAGTTCTTAAAATAGTCTATGATTTCAATCTGTAAATCATGTCGTAGAATTTGTTAACTAGTAAAACAAATTATTTAATGTGTTAGGGAACATGGTTTCATTTAGTCCACTTAAATTGTGTGCAACAAATTGTAATTATCTTTACGAATGCACGCACACATGAACGCATAGCGTACGAACCACATTAAAATTTTTCTATGTGTTAGATATATGAGACTAAAAATGAAGTAGGGAGAAAATGAAGAAGTAGTGGTAATGACTAATGTACGACGTGATTAGTGACGGAACTAGGAGGTGACGATCGTCCCTCTGATCACCGAAAATTGAACCCCTTTTATTTGTGCTTTTCACATTTGGTAGCCATAAAAGCCAGTGGCACCCTTCCTTACGTTTTCTGCTACTCATTCTTCTTTGCCCTTCTGTTTCTTTATTTCCTTAGTTAAGTCTTTGAGAACGACGTTGTCTCTTGTTTTAATTTTAGAACGCTAAACGACTTCATTTCTCACTCACTTAGGTTATTTAACATTAAGCAACTTCGTTTTGCTCAGCACCGATATGTGCTATTTGTTGATCTCAAATTCTATTCCTAACTGAAGTTACTGAACCATATTTTCATATTTCAAATACCTCTAGGTCTCTACAAAATTTTGTTGTCCGCGCCAACTACGACTTGCAATCCGGCCATTCTACAAGTCTACAAGAGATAGAAGGTTAGTTATCATGGTTTGTGAAGTGATTATATCCCAAATTCTTTAGTCCGATTAACAAGTTTTACCGATTAAGTTGCAAAAATTGAAACATACACACGAGACAACAGAATTTTAGGCAGTTCCTCAAGATTCACTCAGAGAACGAATCCGTCACAGTACATCTGCCAACGGGACTTAGGAGTTGCTTTATTAGATGGCTCTAAAGGCCTCTGATCAAATACAAACCCTAATCGAAACCAAATCTGTCTCAGCTAAGCAATAATCTCACATAAAACTCAGAATAGGCACCGATATCAGAGATTAAAGCAACTAACAAACGATACAACACAAACCGTGAAAGAACTAGCCACAAACAGAGCACAAGGAGCAGAGATCACCGCCTTTCGTAAAAGACAATTGCCTTCGGCACCAGAACTTCACCGGAGAACGAAGAACACCAGAGAGAAGATCGAAAACCCTTGAGAGAAAAGAGAGCGACTAAACTTGTATTGTAGAGAGAATGTGTTGTTAACCCTAATTCTGATAACGATGCCTTATATACCTCCTTCGAATAAGTGAAACCGTTTAGTGAGTAAAACGGTGTAGTATCTTGCTCCATCATTGACAGACGGGTCACTCGGTTCCGGGTTCGGGCTTGAATGAGTCATCCCCAACTGACAATTAATAAAAATTAGAAAAATAAACTTCATTTAAGTGCTTAACATTGCCAAATAAATAGACTCGAATAATTATTATCATTAGGCATCAATTGTGAAAGGGACTTCCACTCCACACAAAACGACAACCTAGTCCATTCCAAAAAACCTTATACATATTATTCTTTTATTTTCTAATTTATATATGTGCGTAATCGAGGTAATTGTTTTTGAAGCAAGAAAAAACTAACAGGAGTAGAAAAGAAAAAAAAAACTATTTTATTTCTAGTGAAATTCTCAAATACTTTCTTAATTAATGTTGATGATGCTGCTAAACTTTTTAATTATGTGAATATGGACATTTTGCCATTGTGAATTAGGTTTAGTTGGTCAAATTGCTTAGGTCAAACAAAGCCAAATTGTAAGTAAAGTTGAAAAAGAAATTAACATAATCTTATTCATACAAATTGTCAAATTGAGTGACATTTGCAATAATTCAATTATTTAAATGACATGGCATATTACTTGGACCTTACGTGTCTAACACTAATCCTTATAGTTCATACTTAATTAAGAGATTGTTAATTAAGCTATCACAATTTAATTTCACATTATTTCACTATTCGAAATGCCATGATTTTTTCATTGTAAGATAAAGTTTCTTGAAAATTTCTCCTTTATAAGAGTTATCGTGTTCGAGGCAGCTAAGGTCATAATAATAATATTGAAGAAATTTTCTTCGTAAAACTCATGTCGATGTAGTGTATACTTCTTGTAAATTTACCTCAAACATAAACAGAAAAAAGTATTTATAAAATATTACATCACAAATTTCTTGACAAAAAAATGCAACATAAATTGAGGACATATATTAAAAGAAAATTTAATTTGTTTATTTCTTCCCTAAAATAATGGTATCCAAAATTTCTGGAAATTGCTTGGTGATATCATCTGAGAGTTCTTCTTGTAGACAATTTCAATTAAAGAAAAAATGGGAACTTTTGTCTGTTCTTTTGTGAAGGGATTTGTTTAATCTATATTTGGATGCTTTCCTTTTTCCAATTTTATTCATATTTCTTCCTGTCAATAAAAATATATATATATTTTTTAAGCAAAAATATGAAAAACAGATTGTTTTTAGTTTAATTTCAAGTTTGGTTCGATTCAGCTCACCCTATATGAGATGCAGGTGGTTAAAGTTATAATTGACATAGTCAGCATCACTATTTATTAGATTATGATTATTAATTACTTGGTTAATTAATAATATTTTTGAAAATGTTTTTGTATTTTATCCATATATGAAAGCTACAATTAAATTTCGTTTTCTCTTTCTATTTAATCGAGATATTAAATCAGTTAGTAATATTTTGAAAATAGACATGAAAGCTAAGATTAAGTTTTCGTTCTCTCTTCTTTTTATTTAAGGAGATATTGGAGAAGATAAACAAAAAAAAAATCCTAACTGAAAGCACACATTATAAAAAGACAACAAAAATCGAAGTGACCGTCTATTAATCTATTTCATGTTTTTTTTTTCATTTTTTTCTGAATCAAAAGACTATGGAAAAAACCTAAATTTGATTTACACAAAAACTAACACAAAATTCGATAATTCCGACGTGCTCTTTATGTTGCTATCAACAGTGATATGATATAAACTATAAAGTGACATTTATAATTGAAATATTGTCAAATAGAAGTGTAATAAATCATTGACAATTTCATCAATTTCCAATACTGAACCATCAAATGGTCCATCAGAGATAAAATTTTGGACCAATTCTTCAGTTCCACAGAAAAAAAAATTATTCAGTTACATGTGTTGAATCATTTCTCTACAAAGAAATCTGCTCGGTAAATTTATCGACCTCCACATTCTCGCGTTCTTGAATTAGTTTCTCCATCTGCCTTCGATAAACCGGCATAAAATGATCATTCACCATAGTCTGGGAAAGTCTCAGTTTACTGTAAAGCGATCTCGGGGTGAGAAAAATCCCAACTTTACCCTCATTATCTCTCTCCCCACTCTCCGACTCACTCGAAGATGATGTAGACTCGTGTTCTTCGATTTCAGGTTGAAGGGTAACAATGTGCATAATTTTCCCGGGTGGGAAAAATCTGTGAACTTGCTTTGTTTCGGGCACACTATTTTCGGGTTGGCTTTCACCAACTTCTGCCAATGCTTCTGCCTCTTCTTCTCGAATTTCATTGATTTTATTATCGGAGTTTTCTTTGGTTGTACTGTAAAGCTCGTGCTCGATTTGTTGCCATAGCTCGAGTTCGTTCATTTGGTCCTCGTGTACATCGCTTCTGGCGTCCATATCATCGGTATTTGCCATGTCAGCAGAAGTGCTAGTTTCGGAGCACACGGGGAGGTCAATGGTTTCTATTGTGGTGTTCTTTGGGGATACGAGTGGCTCGAAAGTTTGGGTTGTTTCGGGGGAATTTGCATCGGTTGAGTTTGGTGTGTTCCGATGGCGGGGCCCAATGCATGAAAATGAGGAAAGTCGAATGGAATTTCGGGTTGTCCATGCTGCTTGAGCCATGCTCTGAGCCCTCTTCATTACAACCTGTGGCATTATAAGCAGAACCGAACCGAGCAATTACAATGATATTTAACCACAAAATCTAATGGCATTCATTAATGAACATGTATTAATATAGGCTTACGTAAGTGCTTAACACAATGAACCCCCTTAACTCGTCTCTAATAGTCTCTCACCCCTAACTTTCAAAAATTCCTCTCTGCCCCTAAACTTGCAAACGTGGAAGATTTAGACCCGCTTAAACTTACAAAATGCACAACTTTGCCTTGAACGCCATGAATCGGCTTGATTTCTCAAAGATGCCATTATTTTTATAACTAACAAAAAGTTGACACGTGTAACTCAAAGGTTTGGTAGTGAGTTTTAGACAAGTTTAAGGGGGCGAGACGCTATCATGGAAAAAGTTTAGGAGGGCCAGGGGAGCTTTGAAAGTTTGGGGGGTAAGAGTCAATTAGGGACAAATTCAGGGGTTCAGATGTATTAAGCCCTTAACATACGGAATAAGAATTATTTTACCTGAGTACCACTGGAAACTGGACGAAGAATTGCCCCGGCCCCAGCAACCTTAGCTTTAGCGGTTGCAATAGATGGAAGGCGAGAGCCCAGAGCTGATGCAGATCGATAAACTGTACTGAGAATTCTTGTTCGTTCGATCTGATTTCTTAAATCATTTATCCATGCAGAAGCTGTCACCTGAAAGACATAAAACAAACTGAGCTTCAGAACATGGAGGAGAGAAACCGAAATTACATGAATAAAACTAATTTGACAAATTACCTCGGCTCGCAAGTCATCAACTGAAGCAGCTGAAAATGTCGGCACCAGATCCGCTCCATTTATAACTGAAGTAATGAAATCTTCACCTGATTCTGCCAATTCCCATGTCATACAAGCAGCTGCCGGTCCAGAGACAACAAGTTCAATATACATTTACATGAATCATAATACCATAGGACAATGGGAAGGGAGAAAAGGCCAAACTCATAGCTAGCCCTTAAACTAGGCCCAAATAGCAGACTACACCCTGACTTTTAAAATGCTTCCCGTTGCCCCTGAAAATTGCAAAAAGGGCATCAATTTACCCTCTGAATGCCACGTGCTATCTTCTAGATAAAGGGAGAAAAATGCATCTCTGAGAAGTCAAAATCAACCAGAAGCTGACATGTGGCGTTCAGGGGCTAACCGGTGCACTTTCTGCAAACTTAGGGGGAAACGGGAACCTTTCCAAAGTCTAAGACGATAGTAGACGATATGTGACAACTCCACTGATGTATTTGGCCAGGAGAAAACACAGGATGGCAATAATAAAAGAGGCATATAATGAATATGTATACTACTGAGGATTTTTATGAGAAGTGAACACAAACCGGGTGCAAAAGTAACACAAGTAGTCGAAGAAAGTTCCTTCTGCTCCCGCAATACATATGTCAAAAGAGCTGCAGTTCCTCCTCCCAGAGAGTGCCCTACAATCTATGAAATCACGAAAAATGAATTAACTAAATCTTGTTGAATTCCAAATCAAATCGATACAATTAGACAGAAGTAAACCATTTCAAAATAGTTAAAACTGAAGTTACCTTAAGCTTGTAATCAGGATATTCATCCAGAGCCTGCTTAAGACACGGCGTTGCAAGTTTAGCAATCCACCGGGCAGCTGCAACCATTCCACAGTGTGCATAACCGAGCACCAAATTGCTAACTCCACCTTCATTTACAACCGTATGGTGAAATGGCACAACTGCCCCCGTTACAGCGGTCAATGTGTCCTTGATACTGTGAGTTCCACGAATCAGTAAGAGAAAACACTTCGTGTTATGATCCACCAAAATTGTAAAAGCCGGCTTCAATAACTGCATCAATGGATGCTCAGTATTATATACAAATCAAACAAGACATCGAAACAACATGTAGACAGCATTGTTCTGTTCGAGTTGAGAATGACTTACTCCGGCTTTAGGCTCTTGAAGAAGAACATTTTCTTCAGCATATCCCGTCTCTTCTAGAAATAAAGGAAATGGTTTTTTGGAGAAATGCCAACATAAGGTGAGTAAGTTCAAAAGATGTTTAAGCTCGTTGGTTATTTCGGTTCCTGTCAACTGTATACTGTCTTTTCCGCCGAATACGGCTTGAACATGCAAATTTCCCTGCAAATGCAACGAAACAAAGTCACTGGCCCAGCTGCATTACAATACACGAGAAACCGAATGCTAAAAAATGTCCTATAGCTGGTCAAGTTCACATTCGTCGACAATAAACATAAAAATTAGTTAAAGTCAAATAAATATTAAGATCATAACAGCGCTTAGAGAGTAAAGTACAGTGCTAAAAAGTAGGATACTGATGAGTTTAAAGCTTATGTGGATATTCCTGGTACCAGTAGCAAGTTACCGAACACCGAAACACTAGTGTACAATTACTCGATTCCATCTTGGATACAAATTTCATCATCAAGGAACAAAAAGTTTTCCAGCTGAAGAATGACAAAATCATTGCCGGCATTGGCAAGGAATTTCCCATTCTATGGAAATAATTAACCTCCTCTCTAACAGCAAAATTGAAAGACAATGGAAACTTTGCAACACCAAAAATACTAAAATAAACAGGAAAACCATAATCAAAATTCAATACAACTTGCATATAAAAAGTTGACAAAATGAACATATTCTATGCAAATTTATTAGAAAAAAGGATACCTATGCAACATCATTTTTCATTACATAGGCTAGCTCGGACAAACTTCACTTGAAAAATTGACGATATGAACATATTCTAATCCATTTAAAAACCATTAGTTACTGCCATTTGCCCCTAATGAAGATAGTATTCGAAAAAAGGCGAGCTCACCTGCCTCTTCAGGAGAAAACTGATCCCGAATGCCAAGTCTGCAATGGGCCATTTTCCCAGGGTCTCAGAGTAAGTAAACCGAAGAGTCTCAGACAAAGTTGAGATCGTCTCCAACCAAGTTGCTGGTGCTTGAATCAACCGGTGGCGGTGGGATACACGGTCAATCCCCAAAGGAACACGGCTCGCCATATTATGCTCATCATCATTTTCATCGTCATCGTGAGACGAACTAGGAAGCAGCTTTCGGTTCAATGTATAGTACAACAGAGCAGCTGCACCAGCTGCAGTAGCCATTGTAGCAATCGCCATTAATGTTTCCCTATTCCAAAAACTCACAATCAGCCAACGATTTCCAGTTTTCCATCACACAATCAACACCAAAGCATAAGGTAATTGTAATTTCATTATATTGAAAGGCCAAATACATCATATGCCCCTCGAACTTAGCAAACCTGGACTTTCAAAAGTTCCAACTAGCCCCTGAACTTGACAAAAATGAACCGTTTCCCTCATTGTCACGTGTCAATCTGATTGAAGAAAGCAAAATCTAAAGAATGAATCTTGAAAAGTCAAACCAACCAAAAGCCAACACATGGCCATGACGAGGGAAAACCGGCGCAATTTTGCAAAATTCAGGACGATAGTTGAAATTTTGAAAGTTCCGGGTGGCATATGACTTTTCTAGCTAAGTTTAGGGGTCTCTATGCATTTGGCCAAACAGAAATGAACAAAATAACACAGATTAGCATGCCAAATCGCAATAATCCAATGCCCAATCCACAAAATCAATCTCCAATTCGAGCACACTAATTCAAATTCCACTAAATTAAACCTATTGCAAACTACAATTCGAGCAAATCTAACTAAAATCCGAGTGAAATCACAACACTGAGCAATCAGAAGAAAGGGGAAAAAGCGCAAACCTAAACATGATGAAAGGGAAAACGAAAACGAGAGAAAACCGATACACAAACCTGATAAAACTTGAATTAGAGGCGAAATTTGGGTTCAAATCAAGGCTATGGGCTGTTGAGGAATCAAAAAGATATATACTTTGGCATCTAAATGGATTTAGGAGATCATTTTGGTTGGGTTTTAGAGCTGAAATGAAGTAAACAAAATCTCTTTTTTGGTTTTGCAGGTTTTTCCAACCGCCACGCGGGTATTGTATTTGACCGCCGTTAAGGCGGGTGTAGGATAGTGTTGTGGAGAGTGGCCGCAGCTGATTGTGGCCGGTACGAGAGGGATCTAGGTTGTACGCGTTTGGTCCATCTAATAGTTTTATTTTTAATAATCACATGTATTCCGTACTCACTTTTAATGGGATCCGACTAATCTTGTTCGACCGGGCTGCGGATTAAGACTTAAAGTCTCCCAGCGGGTAGTGGGTTCGAACCCGTGACCATCAAATTACCTACAGTTCCGCTCTGTCAACTGAGCTACCACCCATTGATTGATCCATCTAATAGTTAAGAATGTTTTTGTTAGGGTTAATGCTCATTTCACACTTTAATTTATCCATAAAAATCTTTTCGTTATCAAACTTTAAAAATGACCTCATAGGTACCTCAACTTTTAAAAAATGAACCATTTTACTACATCAGTGTTACGTGTCAATTTTTGGTTGGCGAGTCAATGGTCAAAGGTTGACTTTTTTAAAAAAAGTCAAACTCATTAAATACCGACACATGACACTGAAATAGTGAAATGTTGCACTTTTCGAGAGTTGAGGTACCTACGCGGTTATTTTTTGAAAGTTTGAATACCTACGGATTTATTTTAAAGTTTGGGTATTGGAAAGGTTTTTTTAAGATAAGTTGGAGTACCAGAATATGCATTAGAGCTTTTTACCATGATACTGGTAGACTTATAGATGTTGCATACTATTCAATTTTGATTCTTTTATGGTATTTAATCATGGAAGAAATTTATTGATTTTTTATTTAAAATGTGTTTTTCGTAATATATCGACTAGTAATTTTAAATTGATTCGTATTTCAAAAAATTAAATGTTATAGATTGCATTGAAGTATGATATTTACGCGTTAGATAGATGTAAGAATTTATTGGAATAGTAGATCTGACATCAATTTCAAACAGTTCATAATATGTTTTAAGAATGGTTCTTTCTTAGCATGAAGTGATCACTCATAGTGTTTTCTTTTCGACAACAAATAAATTTACAAGTAACATAATATATCGAGGTTAATAAAAAGTAACCATAAAAATAATTAAAGTAAACTAGCGACCTGGTTATGGTGATAATTTAAAAATACAACTATAGGAATTACAAGAGAAATTATTGATTTGATAACACACCACTCTAAGCAAAATGTTACCCCTTTTGAGATATAGAAATGGAAAGTGAGAAATCAAAAGTGAAAATCAGATGGCAATAGGAGTGAGATTCACAAGACCAAGTCTTTCATTGCCTTGGGTATGAAGCAAAAAGAATCTTCAAAGCCACCAGTTTAAAACTTATCTAGCTTAGTATTATTCTCTATAGGTCACTAACCATGGAATGTAATACAAGTTCAAAAATCTTTTACATAACAAATAACAACATATTATTTTTCTTTTTTTTTTTGAAAAACTAACATATTATTTTTCTAACACATGTATTCGGTTTAAATGAAGGTTCTCAAAAACACATGAACTTTATGACAAAAAGGGCTCAACCTTAAGACATGTGATAGTTCACAATGAAAATTAAAGATTTAACTCCACGATAAATAGAAACTTTTAAAGATATATAATGATCATGCCATAGTGTTACAATCATGAATAAAGCCATTTCGTTAAGCAACAAATGAAACCAGATCACCTAATACGACACCGTTTACTGCAGTGCAGAAACAACATGATTTGTTGCATGGCCCAGCAAAAATATGGCGTGGGCCTGTATTGGGCTTTATAAGCCCAGATTCGGATTGACGGGCATTAACAGCTGTATTATCTACTTCGCTTCAATTTCTTTTCTTTTTATTCGCAAATTAAGAAAAAATAAAAGATGAATTGTTTGTTATGTCAATGATTGAAATCATAAACAGTAAATTTTCACGATAATAATGCGATTAAATGTGGAAAAAAAAACCCAAAAGTATGCATTTAAAAAAATGTCTGCTCCGTAAGTAAAACATTTAGCAAAAAGTCTGTTGCGGCACAATTGTAGTTACTTTATTATTATGTACTTTAATCTGCCAGTAAACGAAAAAGTATGTGTTGCGTCGGATTATAGCGTTACAATCCAGGCTAGTTTGAAATTTTTTCTAAATGTTTTCTAACAAATCTATTTTCAAATTTATCCATGATGGCGATTTTGGGTATTAAGAAAACAATTTAAATTGACTTCTATCAATAATATTAAAGTTACAATCGATTTAACATTATATACACCCGAATTTATTGTCCTTTAAAAAATTTGTAGAAAGACTTTTATGAACATTATTTGGAAAGACAACTTCAAATCTGCTCGCTCTCCTATATATTTCATTGAACCCTATAAACAACAAGTTTGTATATATGCCCATTATGTTTTGGCAAACCTTTGAAATATTTGATTAACCAATATAAAGTAATGTTTTTTTAAAAAAAGTAATTAAAGTTAATCATTTATGTAATTAAAGAAATACACAAGAAGATTATTTAGTGGGCAGTGTCGGCCATTGTTGGGTGAATCACCTAACCATTGTAAAATTTCTCACATGCGATTTTCGTGGAAAAATTTCAATCAACACATGGATTTGTTTTGTAGGAATAAACAATATAGTCACTGGCTGTCTTTTTCCTATCTTTATTTTTCTTTGTCAATAAAGAAAAAGTAGATGGTGAAATCCTAAAGAAAACAAAATAATGAATTGAGAAAGAAAATCCTTCTTCTCATATTTCTGGTTTTTGTGGATTTGTGTCACAACTAGACTTGTTTACATGCTAGAGTATATGTTTATTTCGATTTGAGCCCGCTTTAATGAATTAAATCTATACAGTCGTGTTTTCTTTTAGCTCAACCATGAGATCGAACTCGTAAGAATATAAAATTTTATGGACCAGACTTAATTTTATATAAAAACATGAGCCTTGCCCAATCAAAATTTTTATAATTTAATGTATAAGTATTGTGATTTTATACATAAAAACCCGAGCCTTGCCCATAACAAAAGTATTGTGAAAGCATTGACCATTTTATTAGTTTTCATTTTTTTCAAAAAAAATTCCACGAGAAAAACAATGCGTTTCTTTGAGAGAAAAAAGAAATGAAGATAGTGAAAATTTCGGAGTACACTCTCCAACTTTATTAGTTTCTAATGATATTTTTAAGTATTTGACTACGATTGTTATACAAATTGCTTTTAAGCTAAGAAGCACGGAAATAGAAATGGAAATGAAACGGAAACCGGGAAACGCTATTTCTGAAAAACATAGGATTGGAAACTGCGGGGAAATGCATAAATAATAAAAACTAGAAGGGTATATCTATAAATTTTAAAATTATTAATATGTATTTATATGATTTTGTTCTTTATGACTAAAAGAAATATGATTGAACTATGTAAGAAAGTATGAATAAGTTAAAAAAATGCCAATTATGAGTATTAATTTAGAAAGAAATTTCAATTTAGTGGGTGATAAAGAAAGTTT